>MU745574.1:2102-20927 GCA_026770625.1 Nicotiana glauca
TTTTTTAATTTTCCTAGTATTTGTTCTACCATTTTGACAATTTCCTAATTAATTCCCTTTTTATCTCTTGTTCATCCAATTTACCAACACTGGTATCTCACATGAGTCACAAATTGTTGTAACAAAAATTTATTTATTTTGATTTTGGAATTCTTTTACTTGGGGTAAAAATCACGTGCTCACAAAGGTTCCTAGAGAGGTTATTTGGAGATGCTTGGAGGCAAAAGGTGTGTCGGTTGCCTACGTTAGGGCGATTAATGTGATGACCCGATAGGTCATCTAGAGCTTTAAACAATAATTCTGTGTTTCCAAACCTCAAATAGCTTCTTTTAGACTTCCTCAATTTGCATGCATATTTTGTGTCTTTTCCGGAAGGATTTTATGCGAAAAATTGATTAAAATATTTAATCATGCGTTAAAACTCATTTGAGTTGACTTCGGTCGACGTTTTAAGCAAACGAGCCCAGATTCATATTTTGACGGTCACAGTGGGTCCGTATCATAATTTGGTACTTGAGTTTATGTCCAGGATTGAATTCGGAGGTCCCTAGCTTGATTTATCGCAATTTGTTAAAAATTAGAAGTTTGAAGGCTTAAAGAAATTTCAAGTTTGACCGAAGTTTGACTTTGTTGCTACTGGGTCCGGATTTTGGATCCGAAATATGGTATACGTTCAGTACTATATTTATGACTTGTCTATAAAATTTAGTGCAAAATAGAGTTTACTTGAAGTGATTCGGATGTCCGATTGTTAAAATGAAAGTTATTTTTATTGAAAATTTCATTCTTTTTGGTGTCCGATTCGTAGTTCTAGGTGTTATTTGATGTTTTGATCATGCGAGCAAGTTCGTGTAATATTTTTGGGCTTGTATGCATATTTAGTTTGGAGCCTCGAGGGCTCGGATGAATTTCAGATAGGCTACGGGTATTTTTGAACTTAGAATTTCTAGTTTTTTGGGCTACTTCTTTCACGTGATGATTTTTTCTTCGCGGCCGCGAAACTACTCCAGCGATTGCAAAGAGAAAACTGGGTTGGGGAGGGGATATACCCTACGGGAATGCAAGGTTTTGGACACGAACGAGGAGCAGTTGGGAGACTTTCCTTCGCGAACGCGACCACCCCAACGCGAATGCATAACATTAGAGATGCATGGGATGGGAGATGAGTGTACTCTACGCATACGCGAGCCCAAGCTCGCGAACGCGGAGGTGAGGCGAGCTATACCTACATGAATGCATAGAGTACCTCACGATCACATAAGCCATATATGCAGTGCCCTTCGCGAACGCGTTAGATTTCTCGTGATTGCGATGAACATCTAACGCGCAATCATTTAAATTTCTAAAAAACGGGATTTCACCCATTTTTCACCATCTTTCCATTTGAGACCGGCCTAGAGGCACGATTTTGAAGAGAAATTAGTTCATAACCAATTCATAGGTTAGTATATTTTAACTCATTTTCTTCCATTTCTAACATCACCCATTTATTTCTAGCCTTAATCTTTGTTCTTACATGGTAGAAAACTAGGAATTTGGGAAGAACTAGGATTTTTTGTAAATTCGGGATTTAAACCTCAATTTGGGTTCAGATCTCAAAACCAATTACATAACCGGGCTCGGGGGTAAATGAGTAAACGAGTTTTGGTCTGAATCTCAAGTTTTGATCAAGCGAGCTCGAGATTGACTTTTTTTGACTTTATGAAAAAGTTTAAAAATCCTAACTTTATGTATTGAAATTGATCCCCTTAGCATTATTTGACGTTATCGAGTTGATTTTGGTTAGATACGATTGGTTTGGAGGTGTATTCTAGAGGAAAGGCTTCGATAGAGCTCTGAGTTGATCGTGAAGTAAGGTATGTATCGTGGTTAACCTTGACTCGAGGGATTGGGACTTGTTTGCCTATTTGCTACGTGTTTAGATATGTGGGTACAACGTATATGTGAGGTGACATATACTTATGCGTTGTTATTATGTTAAAGCATGCGGGTGGGACTTGTTTCCTTGTGATTTATTGCTTTCTTTAATTATGACATCCATGCCTATATTAGATTAATATTTACTTGATCGTTTCCTCTGCATTTATGAATTAATAGTGATGGTTGAGTATTTTTGAAAGTTGTGGTTGGCATCTTAGAACCCTTATTGACGTAAGGTTTATTCTTGCATTACCTATCTCCTAAATTTTTATATTCATTAAGACATGGTGAGGAAGAGCATTAAAGCATGAAGGGTTATGCCATGCCGTTTATTGCCTCATTTATTAATTAATACAGAATGAGGAAGAGAGTAAAAGCACGATGGGTGATGTTGTTCCATATTTATCATTTCATGGTGAGGTTGAGAGTAAAAGCATGAAGAGTGATGCCGTGCCATTATTATTGTTTCATGGTGAGGTTGAGATTAATAGCACGATGAGTGATGACGTGCCGTATTTATTCATTATGTTTATACGTTTTCATTGGTTGATGATTTATTTGACTGATTTGTTTCGTCATTCTTGTTATAGTTATCATATCTTGTTCCCTTTTCGCATGTCCCTTCCTAATCGTACATATTAAATCTTTATTTTTAATATGTTGCACATATATCTACGTTTGTACATGTTAAATTACTTGAGTGTACTCTCATAGCCTCGTCAGTATCTCGTCGAGGTTAGGCCCGATACTTACGGAGTACATTGGGTCGGTTGTACTTATGCTACACTCTGCATTTTTTGTGCAAAATTTGGTACTGGTCCCAGTTATATGTGAGGCGCATTAGCTCGGATTATCACATTTGGAGACTCGAGGTACATCTTCTAGTGTCTGCAGACCTTGAAGTCCCCTTCCTCTTTCCTAATTACTATTCATTTCATTCAAAATAGCTGTATTTATTTCAAACTCTATTTGTAGAACTTCTAGTAGCTCATGCACTTGTGACTCTAGATCTGGAGTTGTACTTAGATATTTTTGGTTATTTTACCTTTTCACACATCTTTTAATTTTATTTTTAAATGGGTTTTAATTACTTGAATTGTTCAAAACGGCATATGATTTACTCTAACATTGGCTTTTCCAGCGAGTGAAATGTTAGGCGCCATCATGGTTTCGAAGGTGAGAATCTCAGGTTGTGACAAGTTGGTATGATAGCTATGGGTTTTCTAGGTCTCACGAGTCACAGACATGCTTAGTAGAGTCGGGAGGATTAGTACAGAGATGTCTGTACTTATCTTCCATAGGATATGGAGTTTAGGAATAATTTCGCTTCTATTTTTCTCTGTCATGTGATTTTACTCTATCATTGATGATTTTCTATTCTTATTCCCTTGCAGATGGCGAGAACACGTACTACATCTACAGCTAGACAGCAACTGGAGCACCAGAAGCAACTTTTACAAGGGGCAGAGGTTGAGGCGGAGGTAGCCCTAGAGGCTGAGGCAGAGGTAGAGCTCACCCTAGAGCTCGAGTAGCAGTACCGGTAATGGAGCGTTAGATAGATTTTGATGAAGAGGTTCCAACTCAGACTGTACCTATTGGACTAGCTCAAGCTCCGGAGGGGTTCAGAGCCACTCCATTGCTTTAGGACTATTACACCCCACATTTTCGGGCGTGAAAGTATGCCATAAATAAATTAATGAAAGTCCGGAAATGAGATATTACATCTCGCATTTTCTTATATTAAAGTTTCATCGTAAGTTAATCGATGTAGACTCGTGGATGAGATTATCTTGAGTTTATACGTATTTACGCTATTTATAACAAACAATAAGTAAGTGCCATGAAGGATAAAGGTAAACGAATCAAAGAAAATGTGTTTCGTCGAAAGTGGTCAATTTGGGATATAATACGATCCGAGCCATATTACCTGATATTTATAGACTAGTGCCACACAAGTTACCCCATGACCATATAGTAGGGTACATAAAGTTCATTAAAAGTGAGTAGTATTTTAAGTAATTTGAGATAATTCTTAATTATTTGGGCAATTAATTAATTATTGGGTAATTAATTAAAAAGTGGGATAAGATTTATCCCCTCCCCCAACATGGCAATTGAATGACCCAACCGGTAGTTTGGAGCTCTAGCGTGTTGTTCAGCAGTTTGAGGCCATGAGCAACTTCATTTCAGGTATTATGACTTGTATGCATGGTCGGAATTAAAATCCAGGAAGTTTGGAGTTGATTTGGAAAGAGAATTCTCATTTCGGAAACTTTAAGTTGAAAGAATTGACTAAGATTGGATTTTTGAGTAAACGACCTCAGAATCAGGATTCAAAGGTTCCAACAGGTTTGTATGATGATTTCAGATTAGGGCGTATGTCCGGATCATGTTTTGGAAGACCCGGGAGCGTTTCAACCTCTGTGGTGGAAGTTAGTATTTTTGGAAGAATTTTATAGGTTTGGGTTGAAGTGCGTTTCGGTTTTATCAATTTCTGTTTGGGATTCTGAATCTGGGAATAGCTCCGTATGGTGATTCTGGTATTGGGAGCACGATCAGAAGTGAATTCGGAGGTGTGTAGGTCGTTTTGGAGTCATTTGGCTAAAGATAGAAATTTGAAGGTTTTTGAGAAGTTTTACCAAAAGTGAACTTTTTGATATCGGGGTTGGATTCTGATTCCGGAAGTTGGATTAGTTCCCTAATGTCGAATATGACTTGTGTTCAAAATTTGAGGTCGATTGAACGTGATTTGATATGTTTCGGCATCGAATGTAGAAGTTTGAAGTTCTAAAGTCCATAAAGTTTGAATTCGGGTGTGATTCGTGATTTCGGCATTGTTCGATGTGATTTGAGGCCTCGAGCTGGTCCAAAATTATGTTTTGGGACTAGTTGGTATGATTGGTCGGGGTTCCGGTGGCCTCGGGTGGATTCCAGATGGTTAACGGATAAATATTGGAATTTGACGAAGAATTGAGGCAGCTTATATCTGGTGTAGCTACACCTGCGAGGTTTTGGCTGTAGGTGAAAAGCCGCAGAAGCGGCCATGGGGTCGCATATGTGGTTTAGGCGAAGAAGTGCAGTGACCGCAGGTGTGACAGTTTAACTGCAGATGCGGGTGCGCATCTGCTTGAGGAGATTGCAGAAGTGGATTTTTGGCCCTGAGCCTGGGACTGCAAAAGCGACATGTGCACCGCAGAAGTGGAGGCTGCAGGAGTGGTTTATGCACCGCAGGTGTTAAAATGCTAGTGGCAGTGAGGTTCTTTTAAATCGTGGATTGGGTTCATTTTAACCCCATTTCTTCCATTGGAGCCGATTTTGGAGCAACTTTGAGGTGCTATTTTCACCACCAAGCATGAGGTAAGTGGTTCATGTTAGTTTTGAGATTAAATACATGATTGTATATGGATTTGAGCATGAAAATTTGGGGTTTGAGGAAAAACCTAGAAAATTAGTATTCTTGGATTTTGACCACGATTTTGGACATGGAATTGAGAATAAATTATACATTTGAGTTCGTGGGGTTATGGGTAAATTTTATCTTCGAAATTTTTTGGAATCCGAGCACGTGGGCCCGAGGGCGTTTTTGCCAACTTTTCGACCGGGCTAGGAATTGTTATAAATTGGGTTATTATGAGTAATTGAACATATATTAATGGATATGCATAATTATTGGCTAGTTTTGGAGCGTTGTGCATCAATTTGTATCTTCGGAAGGGCGTGGAATGCCGATTATGGAACTTCGGAGCGAGGTGAGTCTGCTATCTAACCTTGTAAGAGGGAATTATCCCCATAAGTGAGTTAATTGGCTTTGTGCTCCTATTTGTGGGGGCTACGTACTAGTGGATAAATCTGAAATACAGAAAGAAAAACAACAATTGGACCAGAGAATGCGATTGCATTATAAGGTCTCAATTGAAGTGATCGAGCAAGCTCGTGTGACGACCCAAAGGGTCATCACCTGTTTCCTTACTCGTTCCGTGCTTCCGAGGCCTTGAAAACCTTATTTTTACTTGCCTTGATTTGCGTGCGCAGTCCGGGCGCGTAGCCGGAAAATGTTTATGTTGAAATATGTGAATTCTGTGAAAACTTTGAAGAATTTTGATATTAATATCATTACAGTTGACTTTGGTCAACATTTTTGGTAAACGGAGCCGGACCCTAGATTGGACGGTCTCGGAAGGTCCGTAGAAAAATATGGGACTCGGGCATGTGCCCGGAGTCGAAATCCGAGGTCTAGAACCCGTGTAAAAGATTTTTTTTGTTAAATTATTTTTCTGAAATTGTTAAAGAAAATGGAAATGAAAATTGATTAAAAGACTGTGGTATCGGGCTCGTATTTTGGTTTCGATGTCCGGTACAAGTCTTATATACTGTTTAAGCGCTTTTTATGAAGTTTAGTCGAAATCGGACGTCGTTTGACGTGTTTCGGACCTAAATACCTAAGGTTGGAGGTTTATGAAGTTTGAAATGAAAATGATGATTTTGAGGCTTGATTCAATGATTTTGATGTTATTATGGCGATTTGATCGTTCGAGAAAGTTCGTGGGGTGTTATTGAGTTGATGTGTGTGATTGGGTAGGAGCCTCGAGGACTTGGGAGTGAATTGGAGGTGCTCCGGGGTGTTTTTACACTTAGGAAAGGATAAGATTTTTGCTGCATTTTTTTCACAGACAATTTGTTCTTCGCGAACGCGGCCACAGGCTCGCGTTCGCAGTGCTTTGATGTTCCCCTCCTTTCCGTTCGTGACATCCCTATCACGATCGCGTAAGCCAAGTTCAAGGCCACCAGAGGTTCCTTCTTCGCGTTCGCATCCTTCATCTCGCGAACGCATAAGTTAACCAGTCTACTCAACGCGTTCGAGTGGGTATACCCGCGTTCGCGTAGTTACAAACCCCCCTTCACCGCATTCACGATTCCCCTACCGCGTTCGCGTATAACAGCCCCTGGACCCCCAGCTTTTTCCTCTTCGCGTTCGCAGCCTTTCCATCGCGAACGCGATGCATTCCCCAGTCTACCCTTCGCGAACGCGATCCCTTTCCCGCGAATGCGAAGGGAAATTTTGCCCAACAAATTTTTAAGTCAAAAACAGAACCAGTGACGGGAAAAACATAACCCTTTTTGAGCTCTTCCTTCTCCAAAGTCCTAGGGCGAATTTTAGAGCACTTCTTCATCAAAACTTCTTGGGTAAGCATTGTTCAACTTGTTTCCTTCAATTTCCTTCATTAATTACTTAAATCCTAGCCCTAAATCATGAAATTCAATGTAGAAATTATGGGTTTTGGGTAGAGTTAGGATTTTGAGAATTTTGGGTGATTCAACCTCAATTTGGGGTCGAACCTTAAAACAAATTAAATATTTGGACTCGTGGGGTTATGGGTGATTGGGTTTTGGTCCGAGCCTCGAGTTTAGATCATGTGGGCCCGGTTTCTAATTTTGGTATTTTTGGCATAATGCTAGAAAATTCATATCTAGGCTATGGGACGTTATCATTGAGTCTTTATTGATATTATTAAATTTATTATGCCTATATATCACTGTATTGGAGGTGGAACCGCGAGGTAAAGCAATAGTTGAGGATTAAGTGGATTTCAAGGCTTTGAGGTAAGTGTTTGATTTAACCCTAGCTTGAGGGAATAGGAGTTGAGTCTTGTTGCTAATTGCTATGTGATCGAGTACGATGTATAGGCATGGTGACAAGTATCTATACATTGGTGTCTAGCATAACCGTGAGTCCTTATAATATGATTATCATGACTTGGTGGTGAACTCCGTGTTTATTTGGAGGATTTCTAAATGTTGTGAATAACATGTGAACGGTAAAATGAATAATTGATTCTTGGGAGCATTGGCTCGAATTGTGAGACGAATATTGAAAGAATATGAAATGACTGGATTCTTTGGAGTGTTGGCTCAAAATGATAGAGTGAATTATAAGATAAGAAAAGTAAGAAAATAAAGCGTTGTTGATTATTCCCTTGCTGGGATGTTTGGTTAAACTTGTTGTATTCTTTCCCTCGCTGGGATTTTTGTCAAATATTTGCTTATTGTTATGTCCCTTAATTGTGACTGTTGTTTGAGGAGTCAGACTGTTAAATGATATTGAGGATCGGGTTGCACGCCGCAACAATTATATTGGGAATCGGGTTGCATGCTGCAACAATAATATTGAGGATCGGGTTGCGCGCCGCAACAATGATATATGACTGTCGGGTTGCGCGCCGCAACAGTGATACCTGATAAATGATATGGGTCGGGTTGCAAGCCACAACAGTGATATATGTGGAGCGGGTTGCACGCCGCAACAGTGATATTTGTGGAGCGGGTTGCCTAGGATTGCTGTTAGTATTGTATCTCCCCATAGCATGTTTCCCCTCCCATGTTTTTAATTGCCTTGTATTCGATATTCCACTGTATATTTATAACTGCACAGGTTTATGTGGTGTCCAGTCTAGCCTCGTCACTACTTCGCCGGGGTTAGGCTAGACACTTACCAAAACATAGGGTCGGTTGTGCTGATGCTACACTTCTGTGCATTTTTGCACAGGTCCAGGTTTTGAGAAGTAGCAGCAGCAGTAGTGCGGGAGCAGGTTTTTATTTTTACGAGACTGAGGTAGCCTTGCAGGCGTCCGCAAGCCCGGCATCTCTTCTTTATGTTCTCTTTTAGACTGTTGCCTCATTGTTTTCGAGACGGACAACTTATATATTTCTTTCAGACCATTGTATTTAGTATATTCTTAGTAGTTCATGAGTACTGTGACACCAAATCTTGGGTAGAGTCTATTAATGACTGTTTCGCGTTATGATTCGTAATTATAAATCAGACTTCCATTATTATTCTTGTTAAATTTCATGTTCTATATTGATGCTATAAACTGTTAGAGTAACTGTCTAGTAATGAAAGGGTAAATAAGTTGGCTTGCCTAACTACCACGAGTAGGCGCCATCACGATCCCGATGGTGGGAAATCTGGGTTGTGACAAGTTGGTATCAGAACACTAGGTTACATATGTCTCACAACTCACGGACAAACTTAGTAGAGTCTGAGGGGTAGGTACGGAGACGTGTGTACTTGTTCCCCAGAGTATATTGAGTTAGGAACAATCTCTCATTTGTTCTTTCTCGTCGTGCGGTTCTATTTTTCAAGTACCGATTGAATTTCTACTCTATTCCTCCCCAGATAGCGAGAACACGCGCCTCTTCATCTACCGCTCAGCAGTCCGAGACCCCAGTGGCGCAGCCTCAGGTTGATTTCGAGGAGGAGGTTCCCGTCCCAACAGTTCCGGTGGGCCCAGCTCAGGTCCCAGAAGGGTTCCTTGCCACCCTAGTTCTTCAGGATGCTCCAGTTCTATTGGTAGGCCTCATGAAGGGTTTCATTCAAGCGGGTTTGCTTCCAGTGGTTCCACCAGCGGTGGCAGGTCAGCCGGGAATAGTGGCTTAGGTAGAAAGTGAGATCACTTTTCAGGAGGCGGCCGATGTGGGCTGTAGAGTTGAGACAGCTCTGCTACAGGGAGGTAGTCATGGGTCGGATAAGAGGCCCCGTCATGCAGGTAGATTCAGTGGTACCTCGTCAGGAGGTAGAGGTTCTTATGGAAGAGGCCATCCTCCCAGGCCTTTCCAGTTAGCTCTCCAGGTCACTCATGGTACTTCAGGTGGTCATTCAGGTAGACAGGGTCATCCTAAGTTCCCTTAGCTGCATCATTCGTGTAGATGTTATGAGTGTGGTGAGTATGGTCACAACAGGAGGGTTTGCCCGAGGTTGAGGGGTGCTCAGCCGCAGCAGACGAGGTCTTGCCATGCTTGTGGTGATCCGAGTCACATTGTAATATATTGTCCTCGAGTTCATGGCAGCTTCCAGCATCAGAGTTCTAACGCTATGATTCAAGCACCGGAGGTTCCACAGCCTGCCCAGTCAGCTAGAGGCGGTGGCAGAGGTGTTAGAGGTGGAGGAAGAGATTTTAGAGGTGGAGTTCAGGTCGCCGGAGGTAGAGGCCAGCCAGCAGCCAGGCCAGAGGCTAAGTCTTTAGGCGTAGACATTACAGGTACTATTCTGGTTTGTGATAGAGATGCGTCAGTGCTATTTGACCCTAGTTCTGCATATTCATATGTGTCGTATTATTTTGCACCCTGACTGGCTATGTCTAGTTATGTTTTGGACATTCCTATTTATGTATATACACTGGTGGGTGACTCCATAGTAGTCGACCGGGTGCATCGTTCTTGTGTGGTTGTGTTTGAGAGTCTTGAGACCCGTGTTGATTTACTGCTTTTAGATATGGTAGATTTCGATGTTATTTTGGGGATGGATTGGTTGTCCCAGTATCATGCTATCTTAGATTGTCACGCCAAGACCGTGACCTTGGCCTTGCCAGAATTGCCCCTACTAGAGTGGAGAGGGACCCCAGGTCATGCCACTCGCAGTGTTATTTCATATGTTAAGGCTCGACGCATGGTCGAGAAGGGGTGTTTAGCTTATCTGGCGTATGTTCACGACTCCAGCGCAGAGGTTCCTTCTATTGACTCTGTTCCTATTGTTCGGGAATTCCCGAGGTTTTCCCTTCAGACCTGCCGGGTATGCCGCCCGATAGGGAAATTGATTTCTGTGTTGATCTGGCTCCGGGAACACAACCCATTTCTATTCCGCCGTATCGCCTGGCCCCGCCAGAGTTAAATGAGTTAAAGGACCAGTTGCAAGATTTACTAGAGAAGGGTTTTATCAGGCCTAGTGTTCCTCCTTGGGGTGCACCGGTGTTATTTGTGAAGAAGAAGGATGGTTCGATGCGGATGTGTATTGATTACTGGCAATTGAACAAGGTGACGATAAAGAACAAGTATCCACTGCCGAGGATTGACGATTTGTTTGACCAGCTTCAAGGAGAAAAAGTGTTTTCAAAGATAGACTTGAGGTCTGGCTACCATCAGCTGAAGATTAGGGCGTCTGATGTCCCTAAGACAACATTCCGCACTCGGTATGGGCACTACGAGTTTTTAGTCATGTCATTTGTGTTGACCAATGCCCCAGCAGGATTTATGGAGTTGATGAACCGAGTGTTCATGCCATATCTAGACTTATTCGTGATAGTCTTTATTGATGATATCCTGGTGTTCTCCCACAGCCAGGAAGAGCACGAGCAGCACCTCAGAGTGGTTCTCCAAACACTAAAGGATAGTCAGTTATATGCTAAGTTTTTGATGTGTGAGTTCTGGCTGAGTTCGATTGCATTTCTGGGTCATATTATATCAGCAGAGGGTATTCTGGTGGACCCGAAGAAGATTGAGGCAGTCAAGAATTGGCCTCGACCATCTTCAATGACCGAGATTCGGAGTTTCTTAGGGCTAGCAGGTTATTACCGTCGGTTCATAGAGGGATTTTCTTCTATTGCAGCCCCTATGACTAGGTTGACCCAGAAGGGTGCCCAGTTCAGGTGGTCAGATGAGTGTGAGGTGAGCTTTCAGAAGCTCAAGACAGCTCTGACTATGACACCGGTATTTGTTTTTTCCCACGGGTTCAGGGCCGTACACAGTTTATTGTGATGCTTCCCACGTTGGGCTTGGTGCAGTATTGATGCAGGATGACAAATCCATTGCCTATGCTTCGAGACAGTTGAAGATCCACGAGAAGAATTATCCGGTTCATGATCTAGAGTTGGCAGCTGTTGTTCATGCTTTGAAGATTTGGAGGCATTATCTATATGGTATGACGTGTGAGGTGTACACGGATCACAAGAGCCTTCAGTACCTGTTTAAGTAGAAGGAGTTGAATGTGAAACAGCGGAGGTGGTTAGAGTTGTTGAAAGATTATGATGTTACTATCTTGTATCACCCGGGTAAGGCCAATGTGGTGGCAGACGCATTGAGTAGGAAGTCTGCTAGCATGGGTAGTCTTGCGTATATTCCAGTCAGCCGGAGACCGCTTGCTTTAGATGTTCAGGCCTTGGCCAATCGATTGGTGAGGTTAGATATTTCTGAGCCTAGCAGAGTGTTAGCTTGCACGGTTGCACGTTCTTCTCTATTGGAGCGTATCCGTGATCGGCAGTTTGATGATCCACATTTGTGTGTCCTGAGAGACACGGTGCAGCGTGGAGGTGCCATGAAGGTGAACTTAGGTGATGATGGTGTTTTGAGATTCAAGGGCGAGTTTGTGTGCCCAATGTTGATGGGATTCGAGAGTTGATCTTAGCGGAGGCCCAGAGTTCTCGGTATTCTATTCACCCGGGCGCCGCGAAGATGTATCAGGACTTGCGGTAGCATTATTGGTGGCATAGGATGAAGAAGGACATTGTTGTGTATGTGGTTCAGTGTTTGAACTGTTAGCAGGTCAAGTATGAGCATCAGAGACCCGGTGGCTTGTTTCAGAGGATTGAGCTTCCCGAGTGGAAGTGGGAGAGGATTACCATGGATTTCATTACTGGACTTCCGTCGACCCGGAAGAAGTTTGTTGCCATTTGGGTCATTGTTGATAGGCCGACCAAGTCAGCACACTTCATTCCAGTAGCAGTCTCCTATTCATCCGAGCTGTTAGCGGAGATTTATATCCGGGATATTGTTCGCCTTCATGGTATACCAGTATCCATCATTTCAGATCGGGGTACGCAGTTTACCTCGCTCTTCTGGAGAGCGGTTCAATAAGAGTTAGGCACCCAGGTTCAGTTGAGCACAGCGTTCCATCCTCAGACGGACGGTCAGTCCGAGCGGACTATTTAGATTTTGGAGGATATGCTCCGAGCTTGTGTCATTGATTTTAGAGGCTCGTGGGACCAGTTTTTGCCATTAGCAGAGTTCGCCTACAACAACAACTACCAGTCCAGCATCTAGATGGCTTCATATGAGGCATTGTATGGTAGGCGATGTCGGTCTCCAGTCGGGTGATTTGAGCCGGGAGAGGCTCGGTTATTGGGTACAAACTTAGTTCAGGAGGCCTTAGATAAGGTCAAGATCATTTAGGAGAGGCTGCGTTTAGCTCAGTCTAGACAGAAGAGTTATGCAAACCGTAAGGTCCGAGATGTAGATTTTATGGTTGGTGTCACGACCCAAACCAAAGGGCCGCAACGCGCACCCGGTGCCTAACTCAACCGAGTACCAACGTAACATATCTTTCTTATCATACTATCATGAGTAGATGAGCCAGAAACCCTTTCATGAGGTAACAAGAATAAAACATAAGGGAATACTCAACATATGATGACCCAACCTGATATACAAACTTATACATGTGACATACGGGACTATAAGGCTGACACGACCATTTGTAAACTCAAAACATAGGCCGACAAGGCCACACATGTATCTATAAACCTGACATCTGTCTACAAGCCTCTAAGAGTACATAAAATCATAAAGGTCGGGACAGGGCCCCGCCATACCAATCAATACATATCCAAAGCATACCGACCAAATAGGCAACTCCGGAGCAAGTGGAGTGCACCAACACCTTCGCTGAGCTGATAGCCTACTAGGAGGACTGTCAACCTATCAATCGGGACCTGCGGGCATGAAACGCAGCGTCCCCAGGCAAAAGGGACGTCAGTACGAATAAAGTACCGAGTATGTAAGGCAAGAAAGCATAAATAAGAACAGTAATGTAAAGAGAGATAGAGGAGATACAACCTGTAACATCTGAGTGCCTCTGGGGGATACTGACATGAAATGCATAATACATATATATACATAACATTTTAAAAAGCATACGCCTCTGTGGGCATCATCATCATCATATCGTACCCGGCCTCAAAGAGGACTCGGTAAAAACGTACCCGGCCATTATAAGGCTCGGTAGAATCGTACCCGGCCACGTGGAGCTCGGTAAAACCCAACTGATCAGTGGTTGCACAATAGGTGCCATACCCGGCCGACTATAGCGCGGCTCGGTAGAGTAAAATAGCTACTATATATAATGCATGTTAGACTCATGGTCACGTTCTAAACCTTTCAAAGTGACATAAGGTCATTACACCTTGGATTAACATTATAGACATCATACCATCAATATGAACCTTAGTAGGATTTAAGGATCATACATACTTGTTTAGAATAACTTTATAAGGAAAGAACAAAATGGACAATCTTAGTTTCTAGGAGTAGATCCATCATGAATTAACGTACTGTTTATGTTCATGTCACTTTAGATCATGCCAAAAGAAAGAAGTAAGTGCCTTAACATACCTTAAACCCGTTGATTCCTTAATCCCTTCCAATCAACTCTTCAAAAAAATCAACTCAATCCATCATAGTATAAGGAGATTCAAAATCAGTGCTGAGCAAAGGCTAGGTCTATGACTTAAGCTAGTAGCTCATTTACATAAATTTGGGCAGCATCTCCCTTGTAACAAGGGCCTCCACCAATACCATATACCAACAACAACAACCAGAGAAATCCATCAACATATAAATGTCAATAACAAGACACCATATAACAACAACAAGTCACAACTACTTTACGACGAGCGGCAAGCTCCAATTGGAATCCATATAACTCATATCACCCCTTATAGACTTCTTACATTAACGTAAAAGTATCATTAACATGATAATGAAGTCATTTATCAATGATTCCATCCTTATAACATATATTTATAATTAAGGAAATAATCCACAACTCCAACTATCTTCAATTACTAACTTTGTTCACTAGTCCATGTGTACTCCATCCATTTAACTTAATCAACTTCAAGATAACCTTAAGCACATACAAGAACACAATACACATATCTCCTACAGTAACTTCAAGTCGAAATCCAAGTTATAAACAGCTTACAACAACCCTCAATGGCAATACAACACCATAGAAGAGACTTAAGCTAATCCAAGTATTATCTTGTAGTTTATCATCCTAAAAACTTAACCAACATACAATAAAGCTTAATCAAAATTAGTAGGCTTTTATACTCACCTAAGACAGCAGCAACAACTTGGAATTTCATCCAAATACAGCCCATAACAATCCTCAATGACAACATAACCTCAAAGAGGTGTTGTTCTTCACTAGAACTAAGTTTTGATGTTGAAATATGGTGTAATCACTTTGGAATCACTTCAAACCCTTGTGGTATATGTTTAGGAGGGTTAGGAGAAGTTTGGAGACGAAGTTTAGTTGAAAAATGAGCAAAAATAGGCGTCCAAATCGTTTATAAATTGAAGTAGGTCAACCACCGCCTTAGTGGGTCCCATTGGGAGCTGCTTGCGCAGTCTCGCGAAAATGCGAATATCTCTCTAGTCCGATGTCGTATTGATGAACGGTTTAATGCGTTGGAAACTAGACTCGTAGATCTTCAATTTGATATATAGATCATCCATTGATTCCAAGTATATTGGGAGAAAAGTGCATATACATTTGACCTAAATTTCAGCATATTATGAATGTAACTTGTGATGGCCTTTGCTAAATTTTGTTCCATAACTCGTTTGACTTAAAAACATAACACACGACTATCATACGACTACAATAACTCATAACTTAACCTCCTCATCATGTTAATCACCCTTGTCTCACCCCAAAAGAATATGTTATAACATTCCAAACTTGTCGATTTTCGACGGAACTTATTTTCCTCAATTCGTTTAGCGACTAAGCTTTCCAACCCTTTTCGTACTTGTTATTCATGATCTTAAATATTTGTAACCTCCAAGGTAACATAATTAACTTACTTTATTTTCTTCCAAATATAATCTCATTTCTGAGCTTACATCAATTAACTTACGACGTACTCTCATGTATGAAAACTTGGGGTGTAACATCATTCCCCCCTTTGGAACATTCGTCCTCGAATGTTGACTGATCATTTATCAGTCTCATAACCTTTAGCTCTTAAGAATAATTTAATATTTTCCATGACATCTAGGAAATTATTCTGTAAGTAAATCCAAAGGCCAGGATCTTATCCCCTTTAGGCCTCTTTCTCACATCACAACATGTGGTCGGTATTCTTTTAGTCTCGTAACTGCTTCTTTCATGCATCATGTACAACCAAGTATTTGTATGTGTGTATATGCAACTCTTCTCTCCTTTTTCCTCCTGGTTTTAGCCAATCTCTAGACCTCACTTTGTGGACATATACAGAACTATGACAAGATGTCACTCTAGGCATCTATAGCTGTACTAAAGTTCTTCACTTGGTACTTTGTCGAACTTACGACTATTGTTATACGTTGCTTTATAGCCTTGTGTTTTTATGCTTATGGTTTTACTATATCTAGGTAGTTCATACTATATCCTGACTCTTACTTCGGTTTATTATTACCGAGGTCTGACACTCGGCTCCGGGTTATTTTTTCGCTGCTTGGCCTATATGTATAAATCTAAGTCCTTTAATGCTTCCTCATTACTATTAATCTTAATAATGACGGTCTAATCTCATCTCATACTTTGTAACTTTTATCCATCCATTGGTGATTCACCTTAATGTTAATCCATAATCTACCACTGATAACTTGAAACCTCTTACGTAATACATTGTCACTAGGGCTCACGTCTCATCGGGGAACATCTGAGGTGATTTGCTCGATCCACCTTGGGACGATACTATACCTCAATAACCGTATTTCATAGCATCCTAACATGATTCATCTTATGGGGGTATTCCAATCCCGTGCAATTCATAAAATCCCTTTTCTTTAAATTATTCCTCAATCAAAGGCCTAAATGGCATCCTCTTATTTATCACAATTACACCCTTATTTTACTACCAGGGCAGCATTCCATCTCTTCTAAATATACCTAGTCTTAGACTGCTCTGAGTTCATTCAGGCTGTACTGAGCTTTCAATAACTTACGGATGCCATTAACTCTGCTGTTTTGATGGGTTTAATCCCGAGCACGTACATATTATCGTCACCTTGTCACTCACATTTTCATATCCTTACTCCTATCTACCTAAAACCTTTTTGCTGTACAATACTTTACTTTACGACCTACACCTATCTATTTATACTACTCGCAACCTTCATTTAACTTGCTAGCACTATAAATTTCCTTTCGTGACTTCTCAGTTGTCCTTAAATGTAAGCAATTACTTTTCCTGGCCGTTCTATCACTTGTTGCATGAATATTTGGCTTATCTTATTGCCCACGAATACTGTAATTTCCTGTACCTCATATGATCTCAAACATCATCTTTGATGACTTTTTTTTTTTAGCCGTGATAGGTGCCACTTTCTTATGGAGTGTATACAATATTCTAGTGAGACTGTTGTTACGAGATCATTTACTATTTAGCTCACTATGCTTAGGTGGAAACCTTCTTCCTTATTTCCTCAGCTAGTCTTTCGTTGTAGTACTTAGGGAGACCTTCTAGCTCTTATAAAGTTGTGAGCTTGTTATATCGTACAACCAAAGGAAATTTTCGTTATTCTTACTTGCCTATAATAATCCTTAGTTACATAACTTTATGCCTTTGTGCTCGTAGGGTTACTTCTAATCTCAAATTTTATTATCTCTATTGGGATATATCCTTTGTCTTAACTTATCTATCGCTACTAGCTCCTGATGTATCAAGTGTCCATTCACACTTATTTATCAATAACATCCTGGACGAAAACTTTTATTGCCTCTCTCCGGTGTCGTGCTTGTATAATGTTCTGGAGTTGCAACATATCTGCAGTAACTGAATAAATACAACATCATCCCTTTCTCCTTTTTATCACATTCTTCCTTTACCATTCCATAGTTACCTGAACCACTTGACTGCGACTTAATACCATATCACACCATATTCCGCCCCTTTAGGGGAGTACTAAGATTTAGTACTATGACAATTTACCTATAGTTGTTTTACCTCTTCATTTTTGGCATCTTTTCACATTATCAATGAACCTTAATTGCCTTATGGTAACCTTCTGTACCTGGGATAACTAAATTTCTTATGCATGAAGGTGACACCTATTGTAACTAGCACACTTAGTCCCTTAAGATTAACTCTGCTCATAGTGCATGTTTTAGGTAAGCGAATTCCTAAATAGCCTTTAAAGGTTATTCGTCTATTGTCTATTCTATAATTGTTGGAGCACGATCTGTGGAATTCTCATGATGTCGATCATTATCAAATCCTTCGGTTCCTAATTCATGTTCGATTTTATTGGGATCTAACCTTTCCTCCTGGTAATCACGTTGGAGTCACCAACTCATTTCTCGAAATAAGGATATAACTTTATGGCTTATACTCTTTTATTGCCTCAAGGCCTGTCACCTCTTGCATTTTTTTTTTCACTTGACTATATACTCTATCATCGTGTCATATTTTGATTTACTATTATCACTCTTATATCACATCTTATCATGATGCTTCATTTACTTTCTTCTTATTCTCCGGATAATATCTTTTTGTTGTCTACCACTTTATTCTGAAAACTTCAACAAAAAGTTCTTTCCCTTTTATCTCCCCTAGCTTTCATCTCACTGGCTCTTTGGAATGCCTAACATTTTTTTTTTCTCGGGGATAGAGTCATAATAATGTAAATATTTGTCCCTTCTAGGATCCCACTGCCTATCTTCTAATTTTTTTTTGAATATTACAGTATTCATATCTGAATATACTACTCTAGAGTTTACCATATGGGTGTCTTACAAGGAGATCTATTACCACATTTGCACCATCTTTCAGAAACATTAGTTAATGATAACAACCCATCTATAGTTTTTGGGTTACTCTAACTTCAACTGGATCCTGATATCCCATCTTTCTCTTAAATAATATCTGCTAGCTCCCATAGAACATAACTGAGATGGGGTGGCCAATTGTACGTACCTCTATCATTGATGAAGGTACCAAAATGCTTATATTCCTCTGCTTGATTTGAAAATATTGATAATCTTCATTAATGGGGTTCCTCGTACCCCTATATACCTTACTTCTTTTCTTGTTGAAACTTGTATCTAGCTTCTAAATCCCTCACAGTTTCACCATATTCGTGAAT
>MU745596.1:3946-15381 GCA_026770625.1 Nicotiana glauca
TGGCAAATCATGAACATGTGTAGAAACCATTAGTTAGGCCCAACTGAAGAAGGATGGCCCAGCTCCAGTTTTGCCCCCTTATACGTTAGACCTGGGCCTATAACTGCCAAACGGATTGCTCGTATGGTATCATTTTGGATTTAACGAATCATGTTCGAAACTTGACTATAATAACTCGTAAGTATGTAAATAAAGTAGGACCTTTCCTTCTTTCATTTTTAGAGACGAACGAGAATATAGAAAACTATAGACTACTTTAGGACATCCTTTAAAACAAAAAATGAGATGAGCCTCGCCGAATAAAAAATGAACAAATCGCGCGGCCCTCAATAATTACTTTAAAAATGTTAGACTTGGAAGGACCGTTTAGCGAATTTCACGGTCTTTTTCCCAAAACTAATAGATGCATAGATGCTTTAGGCGCGAATAATAAATATTACATTCTTAAACTTGGGTGCACATTTATGTGACCCAAATCCAAATCTCAACGAAATCGAAACGTGTTAAAGGCCACAGGCGTACTGGTGCGGTGTGGTCCGAAATACATTTTCATGACATTGCAAATTCTCTTTAAAAATAATAAATACTAAAAGAAATTTATTAGCTTTTAAATAATAAATGAGACGAGCCTCGCCAAATAACGTGCAAATTGCGAGGCCCTCAGTAGGTGGTTACTTTAAATGCTTAGATTTCGGGACATGCCGTTTAGCTAATTTTACGGCCTTCTCAAAATAACGATACGCTAGTCGCTTTAGGTGCTCCTTTAATAATTTATTTTCTTAAACTCAGGTGCACATTTATGTGACCCAAATCCAAATCTCAACGAAGTCGAAATGTGTTAAAGGCCACAGGCGTACTGGTACGGTGTGGTCCGAGATACATTTTCACGACGTTGCAATTCTTTTGTTAAAATAATAATAATAATATTAAAAGTGGTAAAAGGTTAAAATTCGCGCATAGGTTAAAGCATGTTATAAAATCAGATAATTAAGCCGAATGCAACAGTTGAGCGACCGTGCTAGAACCACGGAACTCGGGAATGCCTAACACCTTCTCCCGGGTTAACAGAATTCCTTATCCGGATTTCTGGTTCGCGGACTGTAATACAGAGTCAATCTTCTCCTCGATTCGGGATTCAACCAGTGACTTGGGACACCATTAATCTCCCAAGTGGCGACTCTGAATCTCAATAATAAATTCCGTTTCGATTATCCTTTAATTGGAAAAACTCCCTTCTACCACGCCCTTCGCGGGGTGCGGTAGCGCCGAAAGGAGGTGTGACAATGCTCATGTAAGAGACAAAATACATAAATATTGTCATATGAGTCCACAGTTTCAATGGTAAACTATGCAGAGTGGACACAACAATAGCCAATGATGCTATAAAACCTGTTGAGGTAAATAATATGAATGGAGAAGTAACGGGCGAATCTCTTACACATTGAAGTATTCGACCTGTATTATCATCGTCAGAGATATGACTATCCTTGGCAATGAAGTGCGGCATGTGAGTAACTATTGTATACATTACAGTAGCTAATAGAGTAGCCACAAGTAATAGAACATGTACTTCCTCTACATTGAGGGCAGCGTTGGTATTTAATCGTGATCTCCCCTTCTCATTATTGGAAGAATCTACAGCAGAGCAGTTGCAGTCATTCTTTTCTAGATATTTGAACTTGTCAACTCCATCCAACTTAGGGATCTTCTCTGCTGTTGTGTTGCTATAACTAAAAGGAGGTAGATGACGCAAGCATTTAAAAGTGTTAGCTATGTACGATTTGAAAGCGCCGACACCCGAAAACTTGGTGACTTATGGCTCACCAACATATGCCAGCAAATTCTGCATTGATACAAATGTGTAAAATATGAGTAGCTTTCTAAGGTAACTAATATAAATTCCCCACCCCTCTACTTACTAGTTGCCAGAACACACCATTTTTATATAAATCAAGAAAAAATCCTCGCAGGAGTAGTAAGAGTGAGAAGAACCACCACAAAAACAAAAAAAAATTATTTATGAAGCAGGAAACTGAGCAACAAATCTTTCCAGTAATAAGGTGCATCTACCTTCTCAAAAGGTCCACGAGGATGACACAAAGAAGCAAGATTGTCTTGAGCAGCATCTGTTGTAGGAGTAGAACATTTCTCTGCCTCCATGACTCCAGGGCACTTCATTTCCTCCTCAAAGTTGCAGGAGCGAGCAACTAATCGAGGTTCACGTGATGAACCTCCCACTCCCGATAAACTAAAGAACACAAGGAAATCAATTCAATACAAGGATACAAATGGAAGGGTTAAAATCACCCTTTAGAAAATCAAAATGGCAAAATAGTATAGATTATCAATGCATACAACTGCTAGTAATCTTTGTCAGTGAATTTCAATATCTAATTGCATGTACAACTAGGCCGCACTCCAGAAATTGTAAAAAAAAATCTTGTCAAAAGCGAAAAGCGCAAAAAAATCACTAAAACCCTGCTGGGACTTGAAGCACAAAGCGCACTTAAAGCGAGGGCTTGACCAAAAAAACGCAATAAGGAGAAAACTGCTTAATATGCAAAGATATGAAAAGATAAAGTCATACTTAAGTCTTAATCTGAAAGCTAAACCCATACTTAAGTGATAATATGAAATTCTAAACCATACTACTTCTAATCACTAATATAATCATATTCTTCTATGTAATTTTCCTGAGAAGGGTGACGCTCATTGGTATCACTCGACTTATAGCCTTCAGCAAAGAGCCATACCATTTGTCAAAGAGGTATGATAGTTGAGTTGCTGGCACTGAGAGAACAATGAATGCAGTTTATAGTACAATTTGATCTCATCACAACCATTATAATGAAAAGAGAAAGACACGAAGAGGAAGAAGAAGACGACAGTAGGTTTTAATCTATGAGCAACATCAATTATTCTGAGTGCCAGATATCTATAAAGGAAACACATTTTTCCCTGGATAAATATCTATGTGAGGGAACTTTATGATGCCTCACATAAGACAAGAATGTAGAACTATTCTTGTGAAACATAACGAGCAGAGAACTAGAAACCTGAACCAGTAACCAGCTTGATCCTTATTGCACTTTTGAGAAATTCTATTAGGCGAATCCATATTATCCATATGTAGAAGAACAATGCTTTGAACATTTCGTTTTGAAAAAGATGATTTGAGCTTGTGCTGGAAAGCACCAGGTTACCCTAAAGTCTCCAAGTTAGTGGTGGTTGATGAGTGTTGGAAGTGTACAGTGAATACATGATTTTCGGAAGAAACCATATCCTCAAACCCCAAAAAGTTGAGTGGAGATGCACAATATTAAAGCCAGAAACAATAAGAGGGAAAAAGATTGCTCTATCAAACGTGAGGAATTGGTGTGATGGGAATAATATGGAGAGAGAGAAAAAAACTCTAAGAACAATATAACTTTGTTTTGATTCAATTTGCTTGAATGAGAAACTAACAAACACAAAAGGCTCACATATAGACAACCAGAGTACGTTAAGAAGCATGAGAAGTAGAACAGGTAAAAATAAAAATTGAAAGATACAAAAAGTAATTAAAAAGGACAAAAGAATTAACTAACATAGAAAGATCTCACGGTATTAAAAATACCTCAAGCTCGGATCACCAAGAAGTGCATCATTTCCCAATTGTGAAGAATTAACAGATGATGTTGCCCCACCCTCATTTTCGATGTAGGAAAGCTGAATTGCTTCCTCAAGATTCCAACTTGTTACCTGCCACACAAAATATTTACAATCCACCTTCTAGAAACTAGGCTCAAAAAATTACCAAAATGGAGAAAAGTCATCAATTCTACATAGGCCACTGATGGAAACAGGATTCAACAAGAGCCAACAAATAGCCAAAATCAAGCAAAGGTCAATGTCATCAGTAGCAACAAAACTGTCACGACCCCAATTCCGGTCGTGATGGCGCCTAACCCAATTGCTAGGCAAGCCTGACCATTTGAACACTCTCAACCCAAGTACGAAATCCCATTACCAATTAATAGAGTTAATTAAGAGTAAACAAGATTTCCAACCCAACCATAAATTGAAGCAATATGGAGAAACCATAACAACTATCAAAACAACTCCCAACAGATCTGGGGTCACGAGTCTAGAGCCTCTAAATACAATTGAGTATCAAATTTACACATAAAAGAGTCTAGGATGTGGAAACAAACGGGATAAGGGGAGAAGTCGGGTACTGCGGATTCCAGGCAGCTACCTCGACAACTTCGGGATAAATCTGTAAGTAGCCAATAACTCTACTGCGCCTCCGGGATACCTGTATCTGCACACATGGTGCAGGGAGTAAAGTGAGTACTCCAAATCAGTTTGTAATAAACATATATAATGGTTGTAGATAAGAAATCACGAAATATTACAATGTAAAGTTATAACTGGCAATCCAGCACATTTAACAGTGAAATAGTGGCAAATCAATGACACGTAAAACAAATAAATATCAATGTATGAATGCAATGCAATGCATATGACCGCTGCGGCGCGCAGCCCGATCCATTTGGGTACTCGCGCTCACTGTGGGGTTCAATCTCCGGAGGGGCTCCTACAGCCCAAGCGTAATATCATCATATCATCGCTGCGGCGTGCAGCCCGATCCGTACTCAGTCCAGAATATGCACGTAAACCACTCGGGTAGTATTAGAGTAATAGCTCTCAGCTCACAATGTTAGAAAAATGTAGTTTAAGTTTCAAATCATAGAAATATGGCTGAACATTTCAAAACAGTGTTTAAACTCAGGACTGAAATCATTTAACATGCCAAGTGATATGGAAACAGTGATAATAATCCCTGAAGGATTCAAATGATTGGCACAAAGCCCAAATATACCCATAAAATCCAAGTAGGATGATTACCAAACAATTTTTAGTCAAGAACACAGTATGAACATCACTCGGGATGTACTAAATCACAATCCCCAAACACAAACGGCCCCGCACTCGTCATAGAGTACATGTCTCGCCTCAATATCGCGTCAAGATGCGATATTCCGGGGTTTCAAACCCTCAGGTCATCATCTACATCTATTACTCACCTCCAGCCGGCCACAAATCTAGCTCGCTATGCCTTTTCCCCTTGAATCGACCACCTCACGCGTCGAATCTGATCAAAACCACAAGGAATACATTACAATAGGCTAAAGGAACATAACCCAATCTAAAAGACTCGAAAAACATCAAAAATCACGAAGCTCGCAAAATCCGAGCCCGGGCCCACTTCTCAAAAAATTACAAAATTCGTATCACCGTATTCCTCGTCTCACCACGAGTCCATACATATCAAATTTACCAAAATCGGAGTTCAAATTGCCCTTTCAAATCCCAAATTTTCATTTCAAAAACCAAGCCTTAGTTCTTCCAATTTTTACCCAAATTTCCAAGAATTAAAGATTAATTCTTCTATAAAATGATGTGTCTAGGTCACAAGACTTACCTCCAATCAATTCCCGTCAAAATACTCTTCAATTTCTACCAAAAAGCTCTTAAGGTGCTCAACAATGGAGGAAAAATGAATAAGCTCGCGGATGAAATAATCAAATAAACCCTTCTGCCCAGGTGTTTTTAACTCTATGCGATCGCGGCCCCAGGGAAATGATCGTGATGAACAAATTCCTAGGGATTCAAAAACGTTCTATGCGAATGCAACAGGAGCTCTGTGATCGGGGTTAACAAATTACCAAACCTACGCTAACGCGTCCAATTTTATGCGAATGCGTAGAATAAAAGCATGCTTCCCCAAAATCCTCTTATGCGAACGCGGGATATACCATGATATCACTTAGCTTCACTTTCCAGTGCTATGCGATCACGAATCAATGGATGCGATCGCATAGGCCAATTTTCCCTTCTGCAAAAACTGCTGAAACATGCAACTTTTAAGTCCAAAAATGGTCCGATTGACCACCCGAAAACATCCCGAGGCCCCCGGGACCTCAACCAAAAGCACCAACCCATCCTAAAACGTTATTTAAACTTGCTCCAATCTTCAAAACACATCAAACAACGCTAAAGTTGGCTAGAATCCGTTACTTGAACGAAACTAGATCTTGTGGAATCATATTGAATATTTGACGATACATTCTGTACCGTGCTAAAAAATCGATCCTTGTTTACCAACCACACATTGTCTAACCAAATCCAATTCTCTCTCGATACGTTCCTCAAAAAATCCGATTCAGAATCTTACCTTTACTTAGAGAGGGGTAGCGGTACCATGCTCTTTCGTGCTCGTAGGTTGACTCACCTATGCATCCCGACTAAGGTCTCACAAACGTGCACTTCCCTTATGCATCCAACCGCGGCATCCTAACAGACCGGTGGACTTGAACCTTATTCCTACATGACCTGATCAATTTGATCAGGCACTCGCCATCTATTTTCATTGTTCAAATCTTTGACAACACGAAAAAACCATTATTCAACTCTTTGACAACATGAAAAAACCAAAAGCTCTGCCCTCCCTCTCTATCTATCCAAGGGATGGAAGGGCGAATTCGCCAATTATGAGTTGGGCGCTTTAACCATTCAACCATGGATGCTTAGCGGGGATCCTCGTACATGGTGATTCAAGCCTAAGTTTCTTCAAAACTTTCGAAATACGCATTTGATCAAAAATCCGAACAAAACATCTCCGAATGACCTAAAATTTTGCACACACATCCAAAATCACCTAACGGAATTACTACAACTCTCAGAATTCCATACCGACCCCTGATCAAAATCTCACCTACCAACCGGAATTTGCCAAAATACTAACTTCGCCAATTCAAGCCTAATTCTACACCGGACCTCCAAATTCAATTCCTATCGCACTCCTAAGTCACAATTCATCCCCCGAAGCTAACATAATCACCGGAATACACATCCGAACACTCTAACTCAATAGTCAACATCATGTTGACTTTTCCAATATAAGCCTTCCTTAAAGAGACTAAATATCTCATTTCCTACCAAAACCAAACCGATTCGACTCTAACTCACCAAATGCTGATAATGAAACATGAAGAAGCAATAAACTGGGAAAATGGGGTGGTAACACATAAGACGACGGGTCGGGTCGTCACAAAAACCCTCTACCTACCCAGAATTTCATTACCTGCTTACTTACCCACCCATCGACGTATTACCAATTCATGAAATAAATGTCTCTCCACACCCCAACAACTAAAAAGATCACAAACTAAGTTGTCAACAAAGCTTGAGAAAATAAATTTGTGTGTGATATAGCGTCAGAAGGCCAAAGAGCTCAGGAAAACTGTTCCGACATGTGTGTGTTGCGTTCTATGGACAGAAAGGAAATCCAAATGATTTGAGGGCAAAGCTACTACTGTACATTGGATGAAATACAGATTCCTGTGTCTGTTAGCCTTTTGGTGCAAATTTCAGATGGGTATGAAATTCGCAACATGATAGATTTCATTAGCTCGCTACAAGAATAGAATCTTTTGTTCAAACGTTATCCCTTTCTATTGGTTCATCACAGGGGAATTCACAGTTTTGTACCGGCTAATCACCATCTTAGTGTCTGGTTTTATTCTATTAATAACATCTTTTATTTGATGATAAAGAAACAAAGGAAAGGGCTCAATTAATATAATAGCAAACAAAAGTACAAAGTCTAATGTACAAGTCTCATCCATCTATTTCCTGTGCTAAAAGTTGAACATGCTTTGCCAAACAAAAAGAAACCACAAAATTCATTTAACTTCCACAGTATTGACTTCATCTCATATTCTAGTAACAAGATAGAATGTAAAATTAGACATACATCGTGATTCGTGACATAAAATCTAGGCCCCAAAGGGGCTAAATTTTCTATTATTCATAATGGTTATGTCCGGACCAGGTTGTACGCACCTCAACTACTCCACATGCATCATTCCACTAGTACAAGCCCTAAAGTCTTAGGTGACTGAGAAGTAATCAAGCCATCCATTCGGTGCAAAGCTCAAATCTTTTAATTTTTAATAAGTAAATTCTTTTTTATAAAGCTTGGATCTTTAAATCAGAAGAATTAAATAAAAAACCAAGAACAAACACAAAAGCTCAAAAAATTAATTTAATTTCTCAACAAGATAATGCCCAAAATATGATGAGCCAGCCCGTTGTCACGTGAGTTACCACCTCGTTTCTCCCATATTATGTCTCTCTATGTTTCATCATCGGTATTTGAGGTGATCGAGTCGAATTGAATTTGTTTTAGATGGAAATGAGACACTTATTCTCTTAAGGGAAAGCTTGTTTTGGAAAAGTCAACCGGGAGTTTACTATTTAGTTAGAGGGCTCAGATGTGAATTCCGGTGGGTAAGTTAGCTTCGGGGGATGATTTGTGACCTAGGAGTGTGATCAAAAGTGATTTTGGAGGTCCGGTGTAGAATTAGGCTTGAATTGGCGAAGTTAGTATTTTGGCGAATTTCGGTTGGTAGGTGAGATTTTGAGAGGGTCAGAATGGAATTCTGATGGTTGATGTAGCTTCATTTGGTGAATTTGGATATGTGTGCAAAATTTTAGCTCATTCGGACGTCGTTTGGTCGGGTTTTTGATCGAATGCGAGTTTCAGAAGTTTTGATTGAACTTAGGCTGATTTGAGGAAATTTGATGATTTTGATATTAACTATAGTGTTTTGATGGTTCGAGCAAGTTTGAGTAAGGTATTGGGTCACATCGGTGCTTTTGATTGAGGTCCTGGGGGCCTCGAGGTGAATTCGAGTGGTTAAACGAGGGTTTTTGAAGTTTGCTTCAGGTCTGTTGTTGCTGTCATCTGGTATTTTTGCTTCTACAAAAATGGACCGCAGAAACGGTTACGCAGAACTGGGTAAGGGGTCGCAGGTGTGGTTTTTGGGGCTTTGGCATTGTCCGCAGATGCGGACTAAGGTCCGCATAAGCGGTCACCCCAGAAGCGGTCACCGCAGAAGCGGTCACCGCAGAAGCGGTCCTGGGTGACTTAAGGGAAAACCGCAGATGCGATGGGAAGGCCGCATAAGAGGTAACCGAAAAAGCGGTAAGTTTGTCGAGGAAGCAAAAAGGACTGGGCAGAACCCTTTTAATTTAACCTTCGCGAAATTTTGAAAGAACACAACATTTCCACTTCGGACTAAGAAGGTTTTGAGTGATTTTGAAGAGAGTTTCGAGGGATTTCATCAGGTATGGACTCTTGCACTTAGAATGCGTTATTATGGTGCAAAAATCATGGATTAACACTGAAAATCCAAGGAATTAAAGGTTAAAATGGAGGTTAGGGCTTGAAACTTAATAGAGTTAAACTAGGGATTTGAGGGATCAAATGGACTCCGATTCTTGTGAAGTTGATATGTATAGGCTCGTGGCGAGATAAGGAACATTTTGGTATAAAATTTCTGACTTTCGAGAAGTGGGCCCGGAGCTCGGGTTTTGCAAATTTTGTGGTTTTTGATATTTTTCGAGTCTTTTCGATTGGGTTATATCCCCTTAGCCTATTGTAATGTATTCGTTGTGGTTTTGGCCAGATTTGACGCGCGGGGAGGTCGATTCGCGAGGAAAGGGAATTCCGAGCTAGACTTGGGCCGGCTAGAGGTGAGTAATTGATGTAAATGCTGCTCTGAGGGTTTGAAATCCCGGACTTTCACATCGTAACACTATATTGAGGTGTGACACGCATTCTATGACAAGTGCGGGGCCGTTTATTGACAGGGATCGTGACTTGGTCCATCCTGAGTGTTATTTCCATTATATTGGCGATTGAGACGCATATCTTATCACTGTGAATGGGGCTCATTGCCATGTTTGGGGCCTTGTGCCGATTTGTAGAATCCTTAGGGGATTTTTTGTGGTTTTCCCCACTTGTTTGCAGAAATTATACTCTCGGTCATGCTTTAAGCTATTGAAATAAAATAATAACTTTGTTTTTAATCATGAATATTAAAGGAAAAGGATATGAGGGATGAGATCCCTATAGTATGTCATGCCCAAGTGGCTGTGAACCTATTTGACTGAGATGGGTCGAGGACCCGATAGCGAGGATGTTTATCCTTGATATGGATCGGGCTGCACGCCGCAGCGACAATATATGTATATTGAGGCCGAGAGCCTATTTATGCGACGAGATCGCTGATATTTCGCTTGGGCTGTAGGAAGCCCCTCCGGAGTCTGTACACACCCCTAGTGAGCGCCGTCGACGTTAAATATGTCGAGCGGTCTGCACGCCGAAGCAGGTACTAGAGTGTACCGGTATATGTGTTGCATCTTATCATGCATTATTTCCTTAACTGTATTATTGTTGTTCATGTTTACACTGATACATATCCAGACTGTTAGATATAGGTTACCTTGTGCATTTACTGCGTTCCTTACTTTCAGACTGTATTTATGTTTATTACTCACTGAGTCAGAGTAATCACTTTACTCCCTGCACCTTGCGTGCAGATCTAGGTTCTTCTCAGGCAGAGTAGATCCAGTCTTGGACCAGCAAAGTTAGTGCTTCGAGAGCATCGAGGTAGTTGCACTGCGTCCACAGCCTTAGATTTCTCCCCTCTATCCCTATCTTTTGTTTCCCTGTTATCGGATTTTAGACAGACTTTGTAGTAGGATGTCCTTCTTTATGTAGAGGCTCATGTTCGTGACACCAGGTCCATGGTTGGGCTATATTCTGTATTTTGTTAAACTTCTGCACTTTTATCAGTATTTTCCTAATCTTTGACTTATATGGTTTAGAGATTCACTGTTTTAGTTATCTAACCCTGGTTATCAATTGGGTTAAATATTGGAAATGGTCGGGCTTGCCTAGTAGAGTGCTGGGCGCCATCATGACCGGGTTGGGGTTGTGACAAGTTGGTATCATAGCCTAGGTTACTTGGTCTCGTGAATCATGAGCCGGTGTAGTAGAGTCTCGCGGATCGGTACAGAGACGTCTGTATTTATCCTCGAGAGGCTGCAGAACATTTAGGAAAACTTCAAATTCTTGAAATTCTTGTTGTGCAACTTTGTTGATCCAAGAACTAAATTTCTGTATTCTATTCTCTTGCAGATGGCGAGAACCCGTGCTACCGGACGTGGCGGACGACCACCATTACCACCCACTAGAGGACGTGGGCACGGTCGTGGTCGTGGTCGAGGCAGAGCAGCAGGGGCAGCACCTGCAGACCCTCCAGTTGCCCCATTTCAGGACTTGCCTCCAGCTGTAGAGACTCCAACAGCACCTGTTCAGGCACCAGCTGTACCTATTGTGATTCCGGTTCTTCAGGAGGCCCTAGCTCAGATTCTATCAGTTTGCACTGGCCTGGCTCAGGCAGTTTCAGCCACTACTGCCGCAGCTACCTCACAGACTAGGGATGGTCATCAGACCCCCGTTGCTCGCACACCTGAGTAGGGAGTGCAGGTTTTGCAGACACCAGAGGTACCACCAGCTCAGCAGGTGGCACCAGTTC
>MU745596.1:28347-61182 GCA_026770625.1 Nicotiana glauca
TATCACTGTGAATTGGGCTTATTGCCATGTTTGGGGCCTTGTGCCGACCTGTAGAATCCTTAGGGGATTTTCTGTGGTTTTCCCCACTTGTTTGCATAAATTATACTCTCAGTCATGCTTTCAGCTATTGAAATAAAATAATAACTGTGTTTTTAATCATGAATATTAAAGGAAAAGGATATGAGGGCTGAGATCCCTATATTATGTCATGCCCAAGTGGTTGTGAACTTATTTGACTGAGATGGGTCGAGGACCCGATAGCGAGGATGTTTATCCTTGATATGGATCGGGCTGCACGCCGCAGCGATANCTTGGGCTGTAGGAGCCCCTCCGGAGTCTGTACACACCCCCAGTGAGCGCCATCGATGTTAAATATGTGGAGCGGTCTGCACGCCGCAGCGGGTACTAGAGTGTACCGGTATATGTGTTGCATCTTATCATGCATTATTTCCTTAACTGCATTATTGTTGGTCATGTTTACACTGATACATATCCGGACTGTTAGATATTGGTTACCTTGTGCATTTACTGCGTTCCTTACTTTTAGACTGTATTTATGTTTATTAATCACTGAGTTGGAGTAATCACTTTACTCCCTGCACCTTGCATGCAGATCTAGGTTCTTCTCAGGCAGAGTAGATCCAGTCTTGGACCAGCAGAGTTAGTGCTTCGGGAGCATCGAGGTAGTTGCACTGCGTCCGCACCCTTAGATTTCTCCCCTCTATCCCTATCTTTTGTTTCCCTGTTGTCGGATTTTTGACAGACTTTGTAGTAGGATGTCCTTCTTTATGTAGAGGCTCATGTTCGTGACACCGGGTCCATGGTTGGGATATATTCTGTATTTTGTAAAACTTCCGCACTTTTATCAGTATTTTCCTGATATTTGACTTAAATGGTTTGGTGATTCACTGTCTTAGTTATCTAACCCTGGTTATCAATTGTGTTAAATATTGAAAATGGTCGGGCTTGCCTAGTAGAGTACTTGGCGCCATCATGACCGGGTTGGGGTCGTGACACAAAAAATGCACTTTAACTCCAACTTTAAATATATAGTAGAGAAAAGGTTTGATACAAATATATAATTATGCTAGCACACTACTCTCTTTAACACCCGAACTAATACCTACAACAACAACAACAACAAACCTAGTTTGATCCCAATCTTAACTAATACCTATTTAAAAAAATTAAAACACACACACACTGAGAGTATATCAACACACATAATTAGAACTTAAATCATGGATATGCTACTATACATAAAGCAAAAAATCATACATAGTGATATTAAAAAAAAGAATATTTTTTAGAACCTGGAGGAACTGTCGGGCAGTATCGGCGGTTTGACCAACGGTGATTTCAAGGAAAGACGAAACTAACATCTGATGGTCCGTCGCAGAAATTACGCATCCATTGCTTCTCTCCTATGAGTGTTCCGGCTGTTAGTTTTTGTAGAAAGAGAAACTTGAAAACCTAATTCTGATATGTGTTTACCCTCTGTAGATTTGTTTCCACACCGCACCCACTGATATATATAAATAAGTCTAGTTCGTTCCTTTTCCAGCTCAGAAAAGGAACTATTATTATCATGTTTAATTTACATATACATCCACTGAGTTTTGTTCTAATTACAGAAAGCTCCTTTCTAGTTTTTTTTCTCCATACCATTGTAAATTTGTAGGAATAAATTTAGGCAGAATAACTAAAAGCCCTCCTATATTTGGCAAAATTTAATTCAGTTGACACTAAATTTTATGTTGTTCTAATTACCCCCTGAATTTGAAAATGTGATACCATTTACTATCCCATTGACCTCACCTAATGGAAATTTTTGTGATACGTGGCAATTTTGAAATTAAATACATTTTTATCCTTTTAAATTCGTTATGTTATAAAATAATAAAAGTAGAAGAACAAGATTGTAGAGAAAGAGAGAGAGAGGGAATTCTTATTGATATGGGATGAATTAGAATAGACTAACCCTCTATTTATAGGGAGAGGGTGGCTTAGCCACCAAGTAATAAACCCTATAATCTCTCTAAATATAGACATTCACCATAAATAAAATTATATTTATAACACTCCCCCTTGAATGTCTATTCAACAAATAATGTGCCTCGTTAAAACCTTAACTAAAATAAAACTCAGTGGGAAAAAATTTCTAGAGAAGGAAAAAGAGTACACATATCTAACAATACGCCTTTTGGTTGCCTCGTTAAAAACCTTGCAAGGAAAATCCAGTGGGACAAAACCTTGTAAGGAAAAAAGAGTACAACGCATATTAACTCCCCCTGATGAGAGCATCAATTCATATCCTTAAGCATTTGCATTCCAATATTGTGCACCATCTTCAAAAGATCTTTGGTAGAGATTTGATATACAAATCAACCATATTAACTTGAATGAATTTGTTTCACCTTGAAATCATCATCCCTAATAGATGTATTGTCTTTATATGACCTTGTTGTAATCGTCAGTTCAATATCTTCACATAGAGGTCAAAAACTCTTGCTATCATATTATCATGCATATAGTTATAGCAAGATACATTTGTGCAGAAATTGCACTGAGGATGTAGTACTTCATGACCATGATTCTATATCCTTTAAGTAATTAAAATCCTTCAGGGATTGTTAAGTCATATAAGCCATAAAATAGACCTTGGATGCATATCAAGTTTTCATGTCATGCTAGACATATAGATATTGAAAACTGATTGCACATACCATTGACTTTATACTTTCAAGTGTTTGAACTACATGTTCAAAACTACATGTCTTTCATATGAAACCAATTCTATTTGAATTGTGCCTCTTTCATTTGGCAAATATTTTTGTGTCTGTAAGCGACGGACTTAAGATTCTCATCAATACTTAGCGCTATCATAGATGTCGTCGACAAACATCTAATATCAGTTTCAATATATTTTCATAATAACATAACATAGAGATCTCTTCATTCATATATTCAGGTACCTGAATCTCTTATGAGATATTATGAAGTGTTATGTCATGTGATCTTCTAGATCACTTGCCTCCTTTATTATGATCATTTTGATCATTTGCTCATCTTCTTTATCAAGAAGTTTATTTGAAACCGATATGTCTATACGCTTTAATCATACCATAGACTTTGTCTTTCTAGGACTTAATAGGATAATTTGCAATAAGAATATAGTTACTTTCTTTGGGTCAGCAAATGTGTCTGGCATGCTTTGCAATATATTGCAGATGGATTATCTTTTTATGAACTTCAAATTCATATTATCTTACTAGTTTTAGGGTACGTACTTTGCGCTTGTATCCTATATGCATAAATATACGATTTTGAAAAAAAATCTCTCTTTTCATAGGGTAAAATATCGATCTAATATTTTACTTTGGACGGTTATATTTTCAAAATTATTAGTGCTATTGACTCTTATCTACCACGTCTCGTTATTTTACTATAAGTTCAAGATTATTATTGATAATAAAATTATCATGTAACTTTAGAGTTATGTTAGCTAATTTCTTGATTCGCCCTCTTCTGAAACCGATGAAGAAGAAGAAAAGAGAGAATCGACTATTGATATTGATCCACCAACACGCAAGATTACCAAGAAATACCCTAAGGTATCCTATTATACCTTATTGATAATGGCATTCTTAGAAAGACCTATTTTTAACAAGTGGAAGAACTTCTGTAGAAAGAGAAGCAATAATTGCCTTCTTAACAATTAATCTTGACGATACCATAGTCAGACAGGATTTGCTGTGTAGATAGTTGTGTGGTAACAAACTATATGAATCTATATCCAATAAGAATGGAGCGCCATTGTAAATACCAAGTTTGATAATTCGATGGCGTGATTTTAATGGAGGAAGGATGACTGAGAAGATAGACTTGTGTTTGGTTGAGAAGGAACAGTGAGTGAGGGGATTGGGCCTAACTTAGTGTATTTGATATCTAAACTGATAAGGATAAGTATTTTAATATATCTCCTTAATAAAAAGCAGTCAATAATATAGGTGTTGCTGGACAGAATCACATAATTCATTCTCTAGCTGTTGACTTGAAGCAACTTCTGTTTTAGTTGGAGAAACTTCTCTAAGTTGTAAACTTAAATTTTATTTAATGCAACCTCGTGATAAAGTTAGCCAAAGCACTACCAGAACGATCGAGTAGAATTCTGCAAGAGCACGAAATGAGCCAACGGTATGGAATACGGTTTTAGCATTGGCGGTGCTTGTTGCTGGTGGGTCTTATGCAGCTCCACTTACTGTTCACGATGTGTATCCAGTTTTACCTTCGAATAAAAGGAAGATTATTAATCTTAGCATGCATGAAGTGTTCACATATCCAATTGCTATGTGGACGGGTTTATTTTCTTCATTACAATCACGATTGCTTTCATAACAGCCATGGCATTCATCCTGCTTGCAATTTTGTCACGACCCAATTCCAAAACTCGGTCGTGATGGCGCCTTTCGTGAAGACAAGGCCAGCTAACAGAACATCAATACCTCTTTTAACAGTTACTTAGCATGAATAAGTCTGAATCGCATATAATATAATCACAAGTGCGGAATAAACATGATAAAAATAGGAAAACCATCCCGACTCAGCCCGAAATCGGTGTGTCACAAGTCATGAGCTACTACAGAGTTTACTAAAATTCTACAAAGTCTGAAATTAGGAACGAAGTCTGAAGATATCATAAATAACAGAAGATCAGGGAGAAAACGGGGCTGCAGACGTCAACAACTTCTTCGTTACTCCAAGTCACCGCCTGGTCTGGAAAGAATCAGCGCTCACGAGCGAACTCAACTCTGCATGTATCTGCACACATGGTGTAGGGAGTAATGTGAGTACTCCGACCTAGTGAGTAATAAAAATAAATAATGACTGAAAGCATGAAATCTCATAAAGGCACAAATAACGCTATCTCAAGTAGTAAAATCAGTTACACAATAAAATCGTGAAGTATCATATAAATCTCTTTTAAAAGAGTGAAGACAAATAATTTCAACAAGTAGGAAATAATCAGAAACCTGCCCCTCGGGCTCAATATCAAACTCTCAGTACAGTATCAGCCCCGCAGGCTCACTCCCAACTCACATAGTACAACAGCAGCCTCTCGGGCTCACTCCCAACTCACAAAGTACAATATCAGCCTCTCGGGCTCACTCCCAACTCACCTGGGTACCCACGCTTACTGTGGGGGTGCAGACTCCGGAGGGGCTCCTACAGCCCAAGCGCTATATTATCATAAGTCCTTAAAGCCTGTCACATCAACATAAGGCCTTAAAGCCTTCTCACATCACACTCGAGGCCTGAAAGCCTCCTCACATCACTCAACATATCCTCACGTATGGCCCTCGGCCTGAATCAGTCCAGAAAATATTCATAAGCCCCTTGGGCAACAGTAAAACAATAGTGCTCAGCTCAACATCAATTCAAATATCATTTAAATCTCAAGTTGAGTAAAAATATAGCTGAGTTCATGAAATAATATAATTAAATTGGACTGAGTTCAAATAATATTGCAATTAGTGAGGAAACAGTGATGGGAATTCACAAAGGGTTTCAAATAGTCGGCACGAAGCCCAAGTATGGCAATAAGCCCAAGTCATAGTGAAAAACAACAAGTCTTTATTAAATACGCGGTAAAATATCAACCGGGATGGACCAAGTAACAATCCCCAATAGTAAATGATTCCGCGCTCGTCATACATCGCGTGTTTCATCTCAACATAGCACTACGTTGTGCAAATTCGGGGTTTCAAACCCTCTGGACATCATTTAGAATCATTACTCACCTCGAGCCGGCCAAAATCTTAGCTCGCTATGCCCTTGCCTCTCAAATTAGCCTCCTCGTGCGACGAATCTGCCCAAAATCATAACGAATATGTCGCATTATGCTAAAGAGACAATACCCAATTGAAAGCATTCAAAAAATATAAAAATTCATGAATTTGACCAAACCCGAGCCACGGGCCCACGTCTTGAAACTCAGAAATTTTTACATTTTCAGAATCCTCATACCCTCACAAGTCTAACCATACCAAAATTATCCAATTCCGATACCGTTTGGTCCTTCAAATCATCATTTTACATTTTGGAAGATTTCACCAATTTTCTTCCCAAATTCCATCCCAAATCACAAATTAAATGATGGATTCAATGATATATTCATGTAATCTAGCCAAATCTAAGTTAAAATTGCTTACCCTGATGAATTTCTTGAAAAACCTTCGAAAAATTGCCAAAATCCGAGCTCTCTAGGTCAAAATATCAAATAAAACCTAAAACATCGGATTTATAGTAGCCCAGATTTTCACCTCCGCGGCCGCGCAAAAATGACCGCGGTCCGCGCAAATATGACCGCGGCCGCACCCCTTTTTCTCTGCAATGTCAGGCTTTAGTATTTTGGCCATAACTTTCGCTATAGATCTCCAAATGGCAAGATCGTTACCTTTCTAGAAACTAGACACAAAGGGATACAACTTTTGTTTTTGAATCAACTCAAAATTCTTTGTAGATAAAACTCCGTGAGCTTCCGAATTAGGACCAGCGGGCAGGTTCTTCAGCGCGGCCGCGGCCGCTTTTGTGCGGTCCGTGCGATGCCTAGCGCGGCCGCGCCCGATTTAGTGCGGTCTGCACTGCACTCACCACGGACGCGCTTCTTTTTGCACGGTCCGCGCGGGTGGGTTCTGAGGCCTGCAACCCTTCTGACCTTCTACAGCTATGATTTTCGGCTTAAAACATCCCGGAACCTACCCGGAACTCACCCGAATTCGCGGGACTTCAAACCAATTGTACCAACACTTCCTAAAACCTTATTCAAACTTGTTCCAATCATCAAAACACTTCAAACAACATCAAATATCTCAAAACACATCGGATTCAAGCCTAAGTTCTTCTAAAACTTCCAAAATACACTTTCGATCAAAAACCCGACCAAACCACGTCCGAATGACCTCAAATTTTGCACGCATATCCCAAATCACCTAACGAAGCTACAGCAACTCTCGGAATTTCATTCCGACTCTCGGATAAAAATCTCACCTATCAACCGGAATTCGCCAAAATACTAACTTCGCCAATTCAAGCCTAATTCTATACCGGACCTCCAAAATAACTTCTGATCACACTCCTAAGTCACAAATCACCTCCCAGTACTAACAGAATCGTCGGAATTCATATCCGAGCCCTCTAACTCATAAGTCAACATCCGGTTGATTTTTCCAACTTAAGGCTTCTTAAATAAGACTAAGTGTCTCATTTCTTATCAAAACCACTGCAAATCAACTCTATTACACAAGATACGGATAATGAAGCATAAAGAAGCTGAAAATGGGGAAAACGGAGAGGTAACTCAAGAGACGATGGGTCGGGTCGTCACATCCTCCCCAACTTAAACAAACGTTCGTCCTCGAATGTGCTCAGAGTTGTTTCAAAAGCCAAACACTCGCTGAATAACCTTACCATGCATAAACCCGGGGGTGATCCCACGTCACCCTATCTCATATAGGTCTGACAATACATTGTAACTGAAATTTCACAACACAATCTAGCCCATAACCTTAGAACGACATTTCCATTTCCGAAATCATACACAAGGTCAGGACCTCACATCTATATTCAGAATAAGGTCGAACTAGCTGTAATAACCGATACCTGCAACCTCAGGTGCAATTACATGATAGACCACATAACGCAAATGCTTGTAGTTATAACTTCTAATCACAGCAGCCGCACACAACACTCGAATACCGATAGAAAAACTCTTATCAACTAAAGTCTCATCTCAACGCTTTTATATACTGCCAATGATAACTAAAACACACAGTAAGCCATACCCATTTCTTAGATCAACCACTCGTGAAGCCACTTCTTCTTTGGCAAAAACCATAGCAAATTTTTGAGTTGAACCACGATATTATCCTCCCAACATGTTGAAATCGAATCCGTTTGTATTCGTTCTAGATCCCATCAATCTCATCTAACCCAGCACAACTCTGGTGACATGACACATCAATACAGGCCTAAGGCACAACTCACACAGTACGCGCGCCAATAAGCAACAGTCCGGGTATACTAAATTCATGAAAAATGACTCAAATGAAAGAGTTGTACCTCAAGCGAATCACCATACTCACGGAGAAGTACATAATACAATGCCATACCAGTAAACCTCACTATTGCACCATCCGGATACCCCAGAAAGAGAAAATACCTCAAAGGAGAGAGCCGCTTTGCAAGTTCCACAAGTACTACCCCAACGATAAGCTACAAGCTCGTCAATCACAGTGGAACCCATATACCTGAATAGAATAATAATAAACATCTCTTCTATAGTTCACATTGACACCAACCTCACAAGCAAAGCTTTCCTCTCATTACTCTTTCCACGGCAAAGTCAGCATCTTAGCCCGAAGAGCAAGGATTTCTTCCTCTGCATCTGCTGCTATTGATGTGTCTACTCCCATTGACTTTTTTTGAGTAAGTTTAGTAGGCGATAAGCTCACATCCGACTCCATAGAAGGAAATATTAGAGTCATCTTATCTTGACTACTCCCTAGAAGACAGAACTCTTAACGATGCTTTGAATAGCAATCTTTCGTACCTCATTCAATAGACTTGCTGGGAAAGCTTAATAGAGTGACCAAGCTAGTTGACAACAACATAATCCACCTGGTACGGTCAAAGACCTCCAGTCCAAGCATATCATATATAAGCAATCCAACAAGTACACATGTATATGCTAACTGAAACAAGATTCTCTTTCTCCTGGACTGGCATAAATAACACTTTATACTGTAGGCATCAGCAAACTGCGTCGTCATAGCTCAAATCAACAAGTTAACACAGAATTAGTAATTGCCAAGTTTGTTCTGGAATTTAGCATCTTGGAAATCTCAAGTATAGTCCACATAGTTCTTAACAGAGTTACGAATAAGAGAAACATTATACCTTTAAGTTCAATATCCCACTCTAGGCATATCATAGCCTACGCATCTTCCGAGCATGAATATTGGCTCGGTGCTTGCACACAGGTTCAAACCTCACATATATTCGCGCTCACAGCGTATAGTTATCACCATCAATTAGCTCGACTAGTGCATCCAATGAGTTAGATAAAAATACTCTCCTCAACATGCCACAATTTCGAAATTGTATATTTTGAGAATTCCCCGTCTCCAAATTCATAGATCACATAAATCACCGTAACTGATCACAACCTCAGCACCCAAATGACTGACACATCCCTCAAGTACGATCATCCCCAGATAATTAATTTTTTTTATAATGTATAACAAGATCGAAATATCGATAGTCGATCAACCAAGTGAGTGTTGTAATACCAATAGACATTTGTTGGTTAAAAATATAGTACGCACCCTTCTCAGGTCTTACCGAGCTATTATAACATTCAATTTAAATATTTGAAGCTGATTATTCTATCCAGAATTCGTGATCTTCCCTTTAAGAATGAACTGCCACCTTGCACATGAACATATTAAACATGTACAACATATCACGTCTATTATGCCGTCATTTTACAAACGCAAGAATATCATTAGAATTTTTGGGCTATAGGAAAATTACGTTCCGGGCAGTTAGAAATATTCTATTTTCCCCCATTTAGGAGGAGTTCATAATATACAATATGTTCCGCGCATCGGTAGAAGATGTCCGGCTCGAACCATGGTAAAAACCATCAAGAAAACTTTCAAATTTTATCGCACATAACCAAGCTATCAATACGAGGCAAAGGATACTTGTTCTTCACTGTTACTTTATTCAATTGCATGTAGTCAATGCACATTCTCATTGTGCCATCCTTATTTCTCACAAATAAGACTGGTGCACCCCAAGGTGACACACTAGGCCGAATGAACCCCTTATCTAGGAGCTCCTGAAGCTGCTCCTTCAATTTGTTTTTCAACTCCGTTGGTGCCATACGATACGGTGGAATGAAAATGGGCTGAGTGCCCAGCACCAGGTCAATGCCAAAATAAATATCCCTGTCCGGATGCATGCCCAGCTGGTCTGCAGGAAATACATCAGGAAAATCCCTCACAATTGGGACAAAATCAATACTAGGAGTCTCAGCTCCAACATCTCGCACAAAAGCTAGATATGATAGACAACCCTTCCCAACCGTGCACTGGGCTTTCAAGAAAGAAATTACTCTATTAGGAACATAATCAGTCATACCACGCCACTCGATCTCGGAATACCCGGAATAGCCAAAGTGACTGTCTTAGCATGACAGTATAGAATAGCGTGACACGGAGATAACCTGTCCATGCCCAATATAACATCAAAGTCCACCATGCTCAATAGAAATAAATCAACCCAGGTCTCTAGACCCCCAATAATCACAACACATGACCGGTACACACGGTCCATAACAACAATATCGTCCACCGGGGTAGATTCATAAATATGTAAAGAAAGAAACTCTCGGGGCGTACCAAATAATGAGCAAAATATGAGGACACATAAGAAGAGGTAGAACCGGGATCGAATAATACCGAGGCATCTCTGTGGCAGACTGGAACAATATAGCTCTTAATCGTGCAATCAACTTAATTAATAGCAAACTCCCCAACTTGGCTCAAAGCCATAGATCAAAACGCGCTAAATAAATCATAACGCATATACTCTATTGCTGCCGTAATACCATAGTGAGATTGAACTCACTCCTTCATAAGCTTGTGGAAACAAAAATCATCTAGAATTTTAACTCTTATGCAATTCTTGTATTTACTCACGCAACAGTTAAGCCCACTCTCTAGGCGGCCCAATTTGGATTTCAACGCATATTCTTCACTTGTAAATGAGATCTTCTAATAAACAACATAAGGATCACACAACTTTAGAACCCTCCGTAGGAGATAACCCACCTATTTTGCCTCCAATTAACATTTTGTATACCTTCTACTGTCATACACATTACACAGTCACTTAATCTTCTTAAGTCTAAACTTATACTGCAACATGAAATTTACTTCACTCCAATTAGGAGACATGAAAATATTCTTCACGTGCCCATAACTCGGGGCTACACATCCAATCACAATGGAAATCATACACTCAATAGTTCATCTATCATTCAGTAGACCTCTCTCGTCACTTCCAGGTCATATAGATACATCTCGCAGTACTAACATACTCATCACCTAGCTATCCAGACATCATTCCCACTAATAGGGAAAATACCGAACATATAACTTCAAAATACTTGCTCACACAATCAGAACCTCGGTGATCAAGCCATAGGCAAAGGCCCGGCCTCAAGTCCTTCAGACTGGCCCAAAATCAACTCAAAGAGATCACGTATCGCCCCTCGATCGGGGAATTACAATCCATCAAGGCACATCTAATACTAAGCGCTCGTTCGCGCATACGTTCACGTGGAAGGAATTGTAAGAGTTACTTTTCAAGCTGAATCAAGGACGCACGATACGAATTTCAAGAATATGAAGTTTTTCCTAAAGTTTCTGCAGCCTCTCGAGGATAAATACAGATATTTCCGTACCGATCCGCGAGACTCTACTAAACCCGCTCATGACTCGCGAGACCTAGTAACCTAGGCTCTAATACCAGCTTGTCATGACCCAATTCCCAAAACCGGTCATGATGGCGCCTCTCGTAAATACAAGGCCAGCCAACAGAACATCAATACCTCTTTTAACAGTTACTTAGCATGAATAAGTCTGAATCACAGATAATATAATCACAAGTGTGGAATAAACGTGATAAAAACAAGGAAACCATCCCGACTCAGCCCGAAATCGGGGTGTCACAAGTCATGAGCTACTACAGAATTTACTAAAATTCTACATAGTCTGAAATTAGGAACGAATTCTGAAGATATCATAAATAATAGAAGATAAGGGACAAAATGGGGATGCAGACATCAACAACTACCTCGTTACTCCTAGTTACCGCCTGGTCTGGAAAGAATCAGCGCTCAGGAGCGAACTCAGCTCTGCCTGTATCTGCACACATGGTGCAGGGAATAATGTGAGTACTCCGACCTAGTGAGTAATAAAAATAAATAATGAATGGAAGCATGAAATCTCATAAACTCACAAATAATGCTATCTCAAGCAGTAAAATCAGTTACATAATAAAACCATGAAGTATCAGATAAATCTCTTTTAAAATAGTGAAGACTAAAAATTTCAACAAGTAGGAAATAATTAGAAACCTGACCCTCGGGCTCAATATCAAACTCTTAGTACAGTATCAACCCCGCGGGATCACTCCCAACTCATATAGTACAACATCAGCCTCTCGGGCTCACTCCCAACTCACAAAGTACAATATCAGCCTCTCGGGCTCACTCCTAACTCACAAAGTACAATATCAGCCTCTCGAGCTCACTCCCAACTCACCTGGGTACCCGCGGTTACTGTGGGGGTGCAAACTCCAGAGGGGCTCCTACAGCCCAAGCGCTATATCATCATAAGGCCTTAAAGACTGTCACATCAACATAAGGCCTTAAAGCCTTCTCACATCACACTCGAGTCCTGAAAGCCTTCTCACATCACTCAACATATCCTCACGTATGGCCCTCAGCCTGAATCAGTCCAGAAAATAATCATAAGCCCCTTGGGAAATAGTAAAACAATAGTGATCAGCTCAACATCAATTCAAATATCATTTAAATCTCAAGTTGAGTAAAAATATTGCTGAGTTCATGAAACAGTATAATTCAATTGGACTGAGTTTCAAATAATATTCCAATTAGTGAGGAAAAAGTGATGGAAATTCACAAAGGGTTTCAAATAGTCGGCACGAAGCCCAAGTATGACAATAAGCCCAAGTCATGGTGAAAAACAACAAGTCTTTATCAAATATGCGGTCAAATATCAACCGGGATGGACCAAGTCACAATCCCCAATAGTAAATGACCCTGCGCTCGTCATACATCGCGTGTTTCATCTCAACATAGCACTACGTTGTGCAAATCCGGGGTTTCAAACCCTCAGGACATCATTTAAAATCATTACGCACCTCGAGCCGGCCAAAATCTTAGCTCGCTATGCCCTTGCCTCTCAAATTAGCCTCCTCGTGCGACGAATCTGCCCAAAATCATAACGAATATGTCGCATTATGCTAAAGAGACAATACCCAATCGAAAAATATCAAAATTCACGAATTTGACAAAACCCGATCCCCGGGCCCACGTCTTGAAACTAAGAAATTTTTACGTTTTTATAATCCTCATACCCTCACGAGTCTAACCATACCAAAATTATCCAATTCCGATACCATTTGGTCCTTCAAATCATCATTTTACATTTTGGAAGATTTCACCAATTTTATTCCCAAATACCATCCCAAATCACAAATTAAATGATGGATTCAATGATATATTCATTTAATCTAGCCAAATCTGAGTTAGAATTGCTTACCCCGATGAATTTCTTGAAAAACCATCGAAAATTCGCAAAAATCCGAGTCTAAGTCAAAATATCAAATAAAACCCAAAACCTCGGATTTATAGAAGTAGCCCAGATTTTCACCTCCGCGACCGCGCAAAAATGACCGCGGTCCGCGCCAAACTCGCGCGGTCCGCGCAAATATGACCGCGGTCGCACCCCTTTTTCTCTACAACGCCATGCTTTAGTATTTTGGCCATAACTTTCACTACATATGTTCAAATTGAGATATCTTTACCTTTCTGGAAACTACACACGAAGTGATACAACTTTTGTTTTTGTATCAACTCAAAATTCCTTATATATAAAAATCTGTGAGCTTCCGAAGTAGGACCAGCGGGCAGGTTCTTCAGCGCGGCAACGGCCGCTTTTGTGCGGTCCGCACGATGCCTAGCGTGGCCGCGCCCGATTTAGTGCGGTCCGCACTGCACTCACCGCAGACGCGCTTCTTTTTGTGTGGTCCGCGCGGGTGGGTTTCGAGGCCTGCAACCCTTCTGACCTTCTACAGCTATGATTTTCGGCTTAAAACATCCCGGAACTCACCCGAATTCTCGGGACTTCAAACCAATTGTACCAAAACTTCCTAAAACCTTATTCAAACTTTTTCCAATCATCAAAATACTTCAAACAACATCAAATCTCTCAAAACACATCGGATTCAATTCTAAGTTCTTCTAAAATTTCCAAAATACACTTTCGATCAAAAACCCGACCAAACCACATCCGAATGACCTCAAATTTTGCACGCATATCCCAAATCACCTAACGAAGCTACAACAACTCTCGGAATTCCATTCCAACTCTCGGATAAAAATCTCACCTATCAACCGGAATTCGCCAAAATACTAACTTCGCCAATTCAAGCCTAATTCTACATCGGACCTCCAAAATCACTTCCGATCACACTCCTAAGTCACAAATCACCTTCCGGTGCTAGCCAAATTGTTAAAATTTACATTCGAGCCCTCTAACTTATAAGTCAACGTGCGGTTGACCTTTCTAACTTAAGGCTTCTTAAAATAGACTAAGTGTCTCATTTCTTATCAAAACCTCTCCAAATCAACTCTATTACACAAGATACGGATAATGAAGAATAAAGAAGCTGAAAATGGGGAAAACGGAGAGGTAACTCATGAGACGACGGGTCGGGTCGTCACAAGTTTGCATGATATGGAGGAAACGGGAGTGGGGGATTGCCTTGACAGTTTTTGCTTTTTTTGTCGTAACAGTCATGTTAGTAAACTTTTGCAGTACACTAAATAAGATCAATCCCCGTGTCGTAAGAATAGATGGAGTGAATAAGTAATTCCCAGGAGGTTATGTTTTGGTGTTCTACAGTGTGTACGTTATTAGTATTGCCGTTGCATTGGCACTTATTGCCCAGAGGATCCGTGGACTTTGTAGTAAAAAGGTAAAAGTTCAATTTAGTCCTTGGTGGGTAAAAGTTTAGTTTAGTCCTTAGTGTAATCTCAGCCTAATAGTTGAACCATTGTTTGGAGCCGGTCATTGTTTTGGGATATTAAAGAAATCTTGTGCAAGTATTTGCTACTATGTTGTGGCCCATAAAATGCTGTGTGTAGGAGTGTTTTTTTCCATGTGATGCTTAAATGGCTTATATATTTTGACATGTTATGGCTCTTTTAATACTTCTATTATGTTAGGTGCTTCCGCTGTGATTTTTCTCTTTCTTTTCTTTCGTTTAAGACATATCACTTTTGTGTGCTATGTTGGACTTTTATCTTCTTTAACACTGAATCATCGACCAATGTAATTGGGTTGATATACATCTGAATCAGTTACGTTATTTGGCTTGGCAAGCAGTATTCTTTAAGATTGGTATATTGTCCACGCGAAGCTTCACGCACTATCTTACTTTGTCAAGTAGAATCAATCCAGTTCCCTGCTAAAAAGTTTGAGGGTTAATACTCTGCTCCAATTCCTGGGTTATTTATATCTTAAATTGAAAATTCCAGTTCAACGCCTCCCTCAGAGCTCCATTCTGTTTGAGGGTTAATACTTTACTCCACTTCCTAGGTTATTTATTATCTTAAATTGAAAATTCCAGTTCAGTGCCTCCCTTAGAGCTCCATTCTTCATATAGCAAGTCATGTAGCAAATTAGAACTAGTCTAAAATCTATATTAAGATAAGAACTGGTTAAATTTAATATTTTCATATTGATCATCTTCATTAATAGTCAATCTCCAAGACAATTGTGCAATTGACCATTACCATTATGAGATTGTTAAAGCCTTATAAAAGCTCAAGCTTTAGGACAGATGGTAACTTCATACACCAAATAATATGCTGGAAGTTGTTTCCATTTAATATAACCACAAAATCATCAAATAACAAGTCCAAAAACTCTCCTACAATTGCAATTCTTAAGAAGAGTCTAAAGAAAACCGATAAAAACAGCTTCAGTTAATATGTGGAACCACCTTTTTATTTAACACATGAAACTACACAAGAGTACCTTTACTGAACCATATACATCCTTATACATTCATAAATTTCAGATCTCTCCAAGTACCTGATCCTTTAAATAAGTAGCAGAACTGCAAGTCTTTACTCTGCAAAGTTGCACACTTTTCCAGAAGCTGCCAATAATAGTAATGGGACGGAAAGGAAGAGTACCAGCTAGGATCCCAGTGGTAACATTCTCATGATCATCTCATGTAGGAGACAAAATACATAAATATTGTCATATGATTCCACAGTTTCAATGGTAAACTGCGCAGAATGGACACGACAATAGCCAATGATGCTACAAAACCTATTGAGGTAAATAATATGAATGGAGAAGTAACAGGCGAATCTCTTACACATTGATGTATTCGACCTGTATTATCATCGTCAGAGATGTGATTAGCCTTGGCAATGAAGTGCGGTAAGTGATTAACTGTTGTATACATTACAGTAGCTAATAGAGTAGCCACATGTAATAGAACATGTACTTCCTCTACATTCAGGGCAGCATTGGTATTTAATCGTGATCTCCCCTTCTCATTCCTGGAAGAATCTACAGCAGAGCAGTTGCAGTCATTCTTTTCTAGGTCTTTGAACTTGTCAACTCCAGCCAGCTTAGGGATCTTCTCTGCTGTCGTGTTGCTATAACTAAAAGGAGATAGATGATGCAAGCATTTAAAAGTACTAGCTATGTACGATCAGAAAGTGCTGACACCCGAAAACTTGGTGACTTCTGGCTCACCAACACGTGCCAGCAAATTCTGCATTGATACAAATGTGTAAAATACGAGTAGCTTTCTAAGGTAACTAATATAATTTCCCCACCCCTCTACTTACTAGTTGCCAGAACACACCCTTTTAATATAAATCAAGAAAAAATCCTTGCAGGAGTAATAAGAGTGAGAAGAATCACCATAGAAACAAAAAAAAAATTATTTATGAAGCAGGAAACTGAGCAACAAATCTTTCCAGTAATAAGGTCTATTTACCTTCTCAAAAGGCCCATGAGGATGACACAAAGAAGCAATATTGTCTTGAGCAGCATCAGTTGTAGGAGTAGAATGTTTCTCTGCCTCCAGGACTCGAGGGCACTTCATTTCCTCCTCAAAGTTGCAGGAGGGAGCAACTAATCGAGGTTCACGTGGTGAACCTCCCACTCCCGATGAACTAAAGAACACAAGGAAATCAATTCAATACAAGGATACAAATGGAAGGGTTAAAAACACCCTTTAGAAAATCAAAATGGCAAAATAGTATAGATTAGCAATGCACACAACCGCTAGTAATCTTTGTCAGCGAATTTCAATATCTAAGTGCATGTACAACTAGGCCGCGCTCCAGAAATTGCAAAAAATAGTCTTGTCAAAAGCGAAAAGCGCAAAAAAGCACTAAAACCCTGCTGGGACTTAAAGCACAAAGCGCACTTAAAGCGAGGGCTTGACAAAAAAAATGCAATAAGGAGAAAACTGCTTAATATGCAAAGATATGAAAAGATAAAGTCATACTTAAGTCTTAATATGAAAGCTAAACCCATACTTAAGTGTTAATATGAAATTCTAAACCATACTACTTCTAATCACTAATATAATCATATTCTTCTATGTAATTTTCCTCAGAAGGGTGACCCTCATTGGTATCACTCAACTTATAGCCTTCAGGAAAGAGCCATACCATTTGTCAAAGAGGTATGATAGTTGAGTTGCTGGCACTGAGAGAACAATGAATGCAGTTCATAGTACAATTTGATCTAATCACAACCATTATAATGAAAAGAGAAAGACAAGAAGAGGAAGAAGAAGATGACAGCAGGTTTTAATCTATGAGCAACATCAATTATTCTGAGTGCCAGATATCTATAATAACGAGGAAACACATTTTTCCCTTGATAAATATCAATGTGAGGGAACTTTATGATGCCTCACATAAGACAAGAATGTAGAACTATTCTTGTGCAACATAACAAGTAGAGAACTAGAAACCTGAACCAGCAACCAGCTTGATCCTTATTTCACTTTTGAGAAATTCTATTGGGAAAATGCATATTATCCATATGTAGAAGAACAATGCTTTGAACATTTCGTTTTGAAAAAGATGATTTGAACTTGTGCTGGAAAGCACCAGGTTACCCTAAAGTCTCCAAGTTAGTTGTGGCTGATGAGTGTTGGAAGTGTACAGTGAAGACATGATTTCCGAAAGAAAGCATATCCTCAAACCCCAAAAAGTTGAGTGGAGATGCACAATATTAAAGCCAGAAACAATAAGAGGGAAAATGATTGCTCTATCAAACGTGAGGAATTGGTGTGATGGGAATAATATGGAGAGAGAGAAAAAAAACTCTAAGAACAGTATAACTTTGTTTTGATTCAATTTGCTTGAATGAGAAACTAACAAACACAAAAGGCTCACATACAGACAACCAGAGTACATTAAGAAGCATGAGAACTAGACCAGGTAAAAACATAAATTGAAAGATACAAAAAGTAATTAAAAAAGATAAAAGAATTAACTAACATAGAAAGATCACAGGGTATTAAAAATACCTCAAGCTCGGATCACCAAGAAGTGTGTCACGACCCATTTTCCATAATAGATCATGATGGCGCCCGACTCCGTTGTCAGGCCAGCCAACGCGGAAGTATAAATAAGTTCTCATTTTCACTTTACCAAAAACTAAGCATAAAAGATTTTTCAAAGACAATGCTAAAGCCAAGAGTAATAACACTGTAAGAAATGTAGTTATACAACCCAAAAATGAATGTCTACTAACGTGTATGCCAGAACCTGGTGTCACAAGCTACGTACAACTAGTAGAATATACACAAAATAATAATATACTATCCTACTGTCTGAATCAGGATAGACAGAAACAAAAATATAGGGAAAGACTTCTTCGGTTGCGGATCGGCATGAAGGAGAATCAGCTCACCGTAGAGGTCTCAAGGGTGCTCACTGATGCGCACCAGAGTAGTGTCCAGATCCACCTGCCTCAAATCCTGTACATTTAAGTACGGAAGCGTAGCATGAGTACATAAACAATATGTACCCAGTAAGTATCCCGCCTAATCTCGAAGAAGTAGAGACGAGAGGTCGACTTGATACTTACTAAGGTCAAGAAATAATGAGAATCATTTAAACAAGGGGGACACTTAAGTCATAAATCTTCCAAGTATGAAATAGAAATTCTTTCTTCAACCTCTCATAGAGTGTGTTCATTCATATTCAAATATTTAAGAAAATCTGGAATTTTAACCTCAAGTGGAAGCTAGATAACTTATACACAAATAACCACCGAGGAATGTACGGCCCGATCCAACAGAAAAGTAAATGTGCACTGCCGAGGGTCGAACGGCTCGAACCATAGATGCATCTATTACCCCGCTCGCGAATCATACGTGCGACGTGGTAAAATGTAAATCACAATCACCCCGCTCGCGAATCATACATGCGACGCAGGTAATACATGTTCTTCCAAGTACAAATCAATTCTCTTTTAATAATTCCAGAATAAATGAAATTGAACCCCTTTAAAATTTTAGTGTCCAGCTCGTTAGGATCTAAACAATTCAACAACCAACAAGGTTACAGATATTTCACGTGTAACATGCTTTAGGATCCTAGACTACCTGGACTGTCATAAAGTCGCTATGCACGGACTCTCATCACCTGGTACGTACATAGCCCCCACATAAAAAGCACTTTGGTTAATTATTATACCTATGGGGACATTTCCCTCTTACAAGGTTAGAAAGGAGACTCACCTCGCTCCAAAGTTCACTCCTAAAGTCCAAGAACGAGCCCAAGTCCTTAATTCGAAGTTGAACGATCCCAAACTAACCAAACGAAGTAAGAACTAGTCAATAAAGGCTCACAAGGTTGAATTCTAACTATTTAAGTGATTTCCTAACCTTTCCCCTAAGTTCCCTAAATTCCGACCCCGGGCCCACGTGCCCGGATTTCGAGATTTTTCGAGAGAAGTTGTTCTCTATCACCTAAAGATCACAAATATATGATTTCTAGTTCATTACATGACAAATTACATGATTTAATCTTAGTTTTTATTAAACCCTAGGTCTAGCTCTAACCCCTTGAAATTACTTAATTTTTAGTGTTAAATCTACCTAATGTTTATGTATTTTAACTAAAAGTGAGCGGGGATTACTTACCTTGCAATGTTATGTTGAAACCCCCTCTTTGGAATCACCAAAATCGCCTAAGTGTTGGATGAGAAAATGATAGAAATGGCTTTGGGTTCGAATTAAATGAACCCTTCTGCCCAGCTGTTTTCGCTTCTACGGTGAGGTGGTCCCACATCGGCAGAATTTGAGCCGCTTCTACGGTTCCAAGAAAAATGGGCAAGACCGCTTCTGCGGTCCATGGTTCGCAAAGGCGGGACCGCTTCTGCGGTCCCAGGGCCACTTCTGCGGTTCTCCCACACCTGAGCCCTTTTCGCTTCCGCAATCTGTCGACCGCTTCTGTGGTCCAAGAGCCGCAGAAGCGGTTATGCCAGAAGAAGTAGTTCTTGGTTCTATGTGACCGGAAGTAATTTTGGAGGTCCGGTGTAGAATTAGGCTTGAATTGGCGAAGTTAGTATTTTGGCGATTTCTGGTTGATAGGTGAGATTTTGATCCGAGAGTCAGAATAGAATTCTGAGAGTTCCTGTAGCTTCGTTAGGTGATTTGGGATATGTGTACAAAATTTCAGCTCATTCGGACGTGGTTTGATTGGGTTTTTGATCAAATGCGTGTTTTGGAAGTTTTAGAAGAACTTAGGCTTGAATTCGATATAATTTGATGGTCTTGGCGTTGTTTGATGCATTTTGATGATTGGAACAAGTTTGTATGATGTTTTAGAAGGTGTTGGTATTTTTGGTTGAGGTCCCGAGGGCCTCGGGGTGATTTCAGATGGCTAACGGGAACATTTGAAGTTGGAAAATTTCATAATAGACGAGAGTTGTAAATGAGTGCGCACAAGACCTCACTTTAAACCATCATATATCCAGTTATTGGGTGATGCACAACCTATCAAATTAAAGCCCTTTGAGTCTAGTTTCCAACGCAATAAACCGTTCATCATTTGGAGGTGTATACAGAAAGTTATGATCATTTTAATCGGCAGGTGTCACTAGCGCGACCACTAGCGCGAAGTCGCGCATTTTTCGAAGTATTCTGCCTTTGACGTGCGAACAATGCGCGAACAGCGCGCGAACTCGCGGACGAACAGACTTTTAAACACCCTAAAGACCGAAAATAAGAGAATTTGAGTCACTTCTCAAGCTTAGGGTTTCCTCTACACCTCAACTCGACCAAGGCATCCAATTGCACACCTAAAGTGAGTTTTTTTAGTGTGTTTTCATGGTGATTTCAATACTCAATCACTGGTTACAACATGATTTTGACTGGATTTCATAGGATTTCTTCAAAAATCTCAAGAACACCACAAAGTTGTCTTTGAAGATTTGGTCTACAAGAGGTAATCCTACACCTTAGACTTACATATATAGAGTTATTATGAAATTGTGAGTATGAATCATGTATTACAACTTATGGTATAGTATTTGGAGACCATAAATTCTCAATTTAAATACATGAACATGGTAGGGATTTAAAGGTGTTTATTTGATGGAATTTTATTGGTTTAGGTGTGAATGGTTGATCACACATGTGATGTTAGGAGTATAAATTGGTAAAGAATAATAGCAGAATGAATTGTTGGTTAATGGTGATAGTTGGAGGAACTAATACTATAGTTATGAGGTGTAAATATCTATGCCTACAAGATGTTTGATAATAGGCCTAAATGGCATAAGTTATGGGATTTAGTACTAATATTGGCCCTATTGAATGTTGTATTGTAGATTGAAGTTACATAACTGTATTGGATCATTGTAGTATCATTAAGGGGCGAATTTCAGATATGTATGGCTAAAACCCCATCTTTTAGAAATCGAGCTTCGTCGATGTTTGTGTGATTTTGGTCAGATTCGACGCACAAGGAGGCCAATTTGAAAGGCAAGGGCATAGCGAGCTAGACTTTTGGCCGCCTTGAGGTGAGTAATGATTTTAAATGATGTCCTGAGTGTTTGAAACCCCGTATTTGCACAATGTAGTGCTATATTGAGATGAAACATGCACTGTATGACGAGCGTGGGGTCATTTACTATTGGAAATTGTGACTTGGTCCATCCCGATTGATATTTTATCGCGTATTTGATAAAGACTTGTTATTTTTCACCATGACTTGGGCTTATTTCCATACTTGGACTTCGTGCCGACTATTTGAAACCCTTTGTGAATTTCCATCACTGTTTCCTCACTAATTAAAATATTATTTGAACTCAGTCCAATTGAATTATACTGTTTCATGAACTCAGCTATATTTTTACTCAACTTGAGATTTAAATGATATTTGAATTGATGTTGAGCTGAGCACTATTGTTTTACTGTTGCCCAAGGGGCTTATGATTATTTTCTGGATTGATTGAGGCCGAGGGCCATATGTGAGGATATGTTGAGTGATGTGAGGAGGCTTTCAGGCCTCGAGTGTTATGTGAGGAGGCTTTCAGGCCTCGAGTGTGATGTGAGAAGGCTTTAAGGCCTTATATTGATGTGACAGGCTTTAAGGCCTTATGATGATATAGCTCTTGGGCTATAGGAGCCCCTTCGGAGTCTGCACCCCCACAGTAAGCGCGGGTACCCAGGTGAGTTGGGAGTGATCCCGAGAGGCTGATATTGTACTTTGTGAGTGGGGAGTGAGCCCGAGAGGATGATATTGTACTATGTGAGTTGGGAGTGAGCCCGAGGAGCTGATGTTGCACTGTGTGACTGTTACTGAGCCCGCGGGGCTGATACTGTACTGAGAGTTTGATATTGAGCCCGAGGGGTAGGTTTCTGAATTTGATATTGAGCCCGAGGGGCAGGTTTCTGGTTTGATATTGAGCCCGAGGGACAGGCTTCTGATTTGATATTGAGCCCGAGGGGCAGGTTTCTGATTATTTCTTACTGGTTGAAATTATTTGTCTTAACTGATTTAAAAGAGATTTATCCGATACTTCACAGTTTTATTGTATAACTGATTTTATTGCTTGAGATAGTGTTATTGTGCCTTTATGAGATTTCATCCTTCAGTCATTATTTATTTTTATTACTCACTGGGTCGGATTACTCACATTACTCCCTGCACCATGTGTGCAGATACAGGCAGAGCTGAGTTCACTCCTGAGCGCTGATTTTTTCCAGACCAGGCGGTGACTAGGAGTAACGAGGTAGATGTCGACGTTTGCATCCCCGTTTTCTCCCTTATCTTCTGTTATTCATGATATCTTCAGACATTGTTCCTAATTCCAGACTTTTTAGAATTTTAGTAAACTCTGTAGTAGCTCATGACTTGTGACACCCCGATTTCGGGCTGAGTAGTGATGGTTTCCCTGTTTTATCACGTTTATTCCGCACTTATAATTATATTATCTATGATTCAGACTTATTCATGCTAAGTAACTGTTAAAAGAGGTATCATTATTCTGTTGGCTGACCTTGTCTTCACGAGAGGTCAAATAACCCTACGCGAATGCGAGGCAGGGAGCGAACGCGATGAAAAAAATCAAGGCTTCGCGAATGCGGAGGATGCGTCGCGAACGCGAAGAAGAAATGGGGTCTGCAACAGCTAAAGCAAAATCTTCTATTTCCAAAAATCCAAAACCAATCCGAAACACCTCCGAAACACTGCCGAGCCCTCGGGGCTCCTAACCAAACACATGCACTAACTCAACAACATCCTACGAACTTAACCGTGCGATAAAATCGTCAAAATAACATCAAAATCAATGAATCAAACCTCAAAATCAAGAGATTTTTTTCTTCAAACTTCATTAAGTTTCAAATTTAGAGCTTTAAGTCCGAAACACGTCAAATGACGTCCGATTTCAACCAAACTTTACAGAAACATCTTAAATCATATATAAGACCTGTACCGGGCACCGGAACCAAAATACGGGCCCGATACCAACACATTCTAATCAATTTTCATGTCAATTTTCCTTAATAATTTTAGAAAAATAATTTCCTTTAAAAATTCATTTCTCGGGCTCGGGACCTCGGAATTCGATTCCGGGCATACGCCCGAGTACCATATTTTCCTACGGACCCTCCAGGACCGTCAAATTACGGGTCCGGGTCCGTTTACCCAAAAAGTTGACCAAAGTCAAATTTATTCATTTTAATATCAAAACTTAGCATTTTTCACAGAATTTCATATTTAAACTTTCCGGCTATGCGCCCGGACTGCGCATACAAATCGAGGTGACTCTCAATAAGGTTTTCAAGACCTCGGAAGCACATAATTATTAAAAAAACAAGTGATGACCCTTTGGGTCGTCACAATGACCTGGAGTACTTTTAATGTAAACACATTTTTCACACTCGTTGATTTAAATCCATTTTCCAAAATTGTTTGGTCAAATTTTGTATGCCATTGTTTAGGTGCTTGTTTAAGTCCATAAAGCGAGTAAACAAGTTTGCACACTTTCTTTTCTTTACCAAGAATCACAAAACCCTCAGGTTGTTCCATGTAAATCTCTTCCTCCAATTCTTCATTTAAGAAAGCTGTTTTAACATCCATTTGATGGATTTCAAGACCGTACACGGCCACTAGTGCCACTAACACCTTAATAGATGTTATCCTTGTTACTGCGAGTAAGTGTCAAAGTAATCAAGGCCTTCCTTTTGTCTATAGCCTTTGACAACAAGTCTTGCCTTATATTTGTCAATAGTGCCATCAGCTTTTATTTTTCGTTTAAAGATCCATTTCGAACCTAAAGACTTATTTTCTGGAGGAAGATCAACCAATTTCCATGTATGGTTATCCAAAATTGATTGCATATCACTATTGAATGCCTCTTTAAAAAATGTTGAATCAGACGACATAGCTACTGTAAAAGTTTGAGGCTCATTTTCAAGCAAGAATGTCACAAAATCTGGTCCAAAGGAAGTAGATGTTCTTTGATATTTGCTACGCCTTGGATCATCTATACTTGGAGTATTTTCTTTTGGTACTTCCCGAGGTCATTTAGGTCTTTCACTTAACGACCCGCATTCAGTTTTATATGGATAGATGCTTTTAAAAAATTCAACATTATCTTATCCATTACCGTATTAACATGAATATCGGGATTATCGGATTTATGAATCAAAAACTGACATGCTTTACTGTTTGTCACATATCCAATAAAAATGCAATCTACTATTTTTGGTTCGATTTTAACCCTTTTAGTTAAAGGAACTTGTACCTTTGCTAGAAACCCCCACACTTTGAAATATTTCAAGTTGGGTTTTCTTCCTTTTCATTTTTCATATGGAATATATTGCATTTTGTTGTGGGGTACTCTGTTGAGTATTCGGTTAGCTGTAAGGAGAGCTTCCAACCACAAACTCTATGGTAATCCGAAACTTATTAATAAAGAATTCATTATTTTCTTTAATGTCCGGTTTTTCCTTTCCGCAACTGTTGGATTGAGTTGTGTAAGGTTCAGTAGTTTGATGGATAATTCCATATTCCGAACATATTTCTGCAAATGGAGATATATATTCTCCACCTCTATGACTTCTAATCATTTTGATTTTTTTATTCAATTGATTCTCCACTTCATTCTTGTATTGATTAAATGATTCAATTGCTTCATCCTTACTATTAAGCAAATAAACGTAATAATATCTAGTGCAATCGTCAATAAAAGTAATAAAATACTTTTTTCCACCTCGAGATGGTGTCGACTTCATATCGCAAATGTCAGAATGAATTAATTCTAAATGATTTGAATTCTTTTCAACAGACTTATAAGGATGTTTTACAAACTTAGATTCAACACATATTTGACATTTCGATTTATTACACTCGAATTTAGGCGATATTTCTAAATTAATTAACTTCTGTAAGGTTTTATAATTGACATGTCCTAAACGAATATGCCATAAATCATTTGACTCCAATAAATAAGAAGAAGCTGAAATTTTATTCATACTGTCAACAACCATTATATTGAGTTTGAAAAGGCCCTCCGTGAGGTAACTTTTTCCAACATACATTTCATTCTTGCTTATAACAATTTTATCAGAAACAAATACACATTTGAATCCATTTTTTACAAGTAAAGAAGTAGAAACTAAATTCTTCCTAATAGTAGGAACATGAAAAAAGTTGTTAAACGTTAACACTTTGCTAGAAGTCATCTTGAGGAATATCTTTCATAACTTTCAATCTTGGTTGTTGCATTATTTTCCATGGAAATTTCTTCTTCGGGACCAGCAGTAGAGTAAGTTGCAAATGCTTCTTTGACAACACAAATATGTCGAGTGGCTCCAGAGTAAATCCACCACTCCTTCGGATTTCCAACTAGGCTGCATTCCGAAAGCATTGCACATAGATCATAAATGTCATCATTCTTCTCCACTATATTGGCTTTTCCCTTCTTATTATCCTTTTTCGGGAGATGACAATCAGGGCTTTTGTGACCAACTTTTCCATATTTGTAGCAGTTGTCCTTGAATTTTTTTTGTTCTACTCCTTAGTTTGTCGAGAAGACCTCTTCCTCTTCTTATATTTTGGAGTAGTCTCCTCAATGATATTAGCTCCCATGATCGTTGAATTTCTACGAGACTTCTTCTCAGCTGTTTTGTTGTCTTCCTCGATCTTTAGACGTTTCACAAGATCTTCCAACTTCATTTCTTTGCGCTTGTGCTTAAGATAGTTCTTGAAATCTCTCCACGAAGGAGGAAATTTTTCAATCATAGAAGCCACTTGAAATGCTTCATTCACGACCATACCTTCAACAATAAAGTCGTGAAAAATAAGTTGAAGGTCCTGAACTTGGGTTTCCACAGTTTTGTTATCGATCATTTTATAGTCTAGAAACTTCAACCACGAACTTCTTCAAGCATGCATCTTCTCTTGTACTTCTTCTCAAGTGCGTCCCATAATTCTTTCGAAGTATTCATTCCACTGTACATATTGTACAAGTAATCATCTAAAGCAATTAAGATATAACCTTAGCAAAGAAAATCTGCCTGCTTCCACGCCTCAACAACCATGAACTTTTCATTGTCCGGCATGTCTGCAGCAGGCACTGAAGGCTCTTCACTAGTGAATTTCTGCATAAAGTGTGGTAAGCCACAAGAACACCCTTTTCTGCCATCCTTTGAAGTTGGCTCCAGAAAATCTTCCCGATTTCTCGGCCGAAGGAACATCAGTGTGGCTTGATGAGGCTATCATCGTTGCACCAACAGTCGCAGAAGGATTTCCGTTATCAATTGCCATGTCTCACTGTCAATAACAAAAGAGTTCAATTAATGGCAAAACCAGAACAGTAAATAATACTGTAATCAATAAACAATACGTAATAAAAAATAACCGAAGTTTTTATATGCTGTTTTACAGAAAAACGATGAAGTTTTCATGTTCTTCAAATCGTTTTCTGAATTTCATTACTCTGATGAAGTTTTTATATCTTCAAATTAGAACAGTAAAATTCAGACGGAATATAATAAAATAATTTCCTTAAGAATATATATATGTATTGCTGTAAATAAATAAAAAAACAATAATCATTCTAAAAACAGAAATAGAAAATTAGTAGAAATAAATTCAGAAAAACAGTATTTGAACTACAAAATAAATTTCGAAAATGGTATATGAACAAATCGAGCCCACTGAATACACAGTGTGCCCTTAAAAAAATTATTCCCCTCAAGTACCCGAAGTTCTGGAATATATCCTCCCAGGATAGAATGATTTAACTCACCCGAGTGTTGGTTCCAAAAACGCTGATGAACAGCGAACCACTCGAAGGCTGTAAAATATATTGGAATTTTTTGTGTGTGCAGAAGAAGAATATTATCAGAAAATTTCGTAAGTAAATATTATGGGATTTGAAGGAATATTTATAGCCAATTTGGTACTGTTTCTGAAAAGATTTGCAACCTTTCAGAACAACCATGGCTGTTGGAACAGGTTTGGCACTGTTTCAGAACTATAATAGCTGTTGGAAATATTGCGGAAAAATTAAAACGGATTTAAAATAATCTGGGAAAGAAAACAGGCCGAACCGGACCGGGTCGCGGGTCTGGGTTATTGGATTGAATTTTGTTAATTAATTTAATTAATTAATTAAATATTTGAAAAGAATTTGAAATTAATTAAAGAATTTGACCAAAGCCGAAGCCGAGCCGAGCGACGACGACGGCGCGAGGCTTGCCTTCTTCTTAATTCTTTAAGAGCTAAAAGATGAGTTTCTCTATAGATAAACAAAGATTTTCTTTCCTTCTACCAATGAGAGACAAAGTGCATTCATTCAAAATTTCACTTCCCTATATTTCTTTTCCCTCCTTTTTTCATTCACACCTCTTTTGTTTTTAATAAATAATAACAAAACCCAACAGTATACACACCTCTACGCTTTCTTACTTTTACATGCCAAAGTATAATTAAATAATTCAGTACATTCAAATTACCTGCCCATAACCCCTTCACCTCAAAGACCAACTTGTCATCTCTAAGAAATCTCAACTTTTCACACTCACCCTAACAATTGAGAAGTCTAATAGCATCTCTTATCACAGAATAAGAGAAGAGATAGTCCATACTTTCAAATCAAGAGTTAAAATGTAATTTGAGGACCACACATGAGAACAAGAATTCACTTACTCTTCCAAAGAAATTTATGTGCCTCCCAAAATCATATCATATGCTTGCCCATAGTGTTAGGACTCGACTAATATAATTCTGCCAACTCTAGGATCAAATAAAATTTCACGGATTGTAATGTAGGCTAAGGGACAAGTAGGATACATGTGGGTGAAAAGTGACTAACCCAACAAAAAACTATAATACAATACAACAAACAATTCGGGCGCGTACTTATCATACCCCAGGCCCCAGCTTCAAACGCCATAATACCACATCATGTCAAGGGTAGACCCTCTTTCTTTAAGCACTTCACGTATTAGCAACTCACTAGCAAGGATAAGGTATAATCGGGAGATGGGTTATCTTTTCTTCTCTTCTCTTCTCTTCTCCTCTTCTTCTTTTTTTTCTTGTTTTGTTTTTGCTTCTTTTTTTCTAACACTCTCTACATGATTGCAAATTTTGCTAGTGGTTGCCGTGCCTCATTTTCTCATAAAAGCGGGCTTTGGCATGTGGCGACTCTTTTAAATAGGTATTAAAAGAGAAGAGTCGTCATGATCTAGCGATTTTAAGGTACGTTAGGGCATCTATTTGCGAATAACTCCAATTTAACTAGCCTGCGTACCTTATTTGCAGTTTATTTTTTCCAAAATGGTCTAAGCATGTCTTACTTCTAAGTTTCAGCTTTCAGTAATTTGTAACTTGCTTTTTCTCATTCGTTAATTATTTGAGTGATATAATATCATCTTGTGTCTCTAAAAAAAGCAATTGTATTCTTTAACATATAATTTTAGTTTCGGAAGTTCGGAAAAACACGTTTATTTGAAATCAAGTTGCGCATATAATACCTTAGACATAACTTCAGACCTCATTTATTTCTTTATTTATTTATTTTTATCGGAACTCATTGAAATTATTTAAGGAGCTCCACGTAAATTACTATTTGTTTCTTTCGAATTCTTTTCGTATACAATAGTGCTATTTTGATGGAAAAGGAACTTAGATGATTTCTAAGCAAGACTTAATTTTTTTTTTATTTGTTAAAATTAGAAATGGTAGTTTGTCATATTATCTGACTTTCATTCGCTTAACTGCTAATATGTGTTAATGCTCTCTTCTCTTTAACCCTCTTTATTCGTAAACTATTTCTTTGCGAGTATTTTTGTTCCTCATGCAATGGACTACTCTCCAAGTTAATTAATGCCTTGCGGGAGGTTAAGGACTTATGGGTCAAGTCCTTAAACCTTCGTGTGAAAAAAAAGATTATTTAAATGACTAGCCGGTCTTTTTTTAAATCCTTATCGTTAAATTAAGTCATTTTTATTATGAATTATTTGCTTTACTATGTGGACTTATTGCAATATTTGCAAAATGGCAGCATACTTTACTTGACTAAGCTTTATCTTTAATGGAATAAAATATAACTTATTATGTGTTATCTTTATTTTTGACCGGCAAGTTAAAATTACTTACTCTACTTGTTTATGTGTTAGTTTTTGACCTCATGTTAATGTCTCCACTAAGGTTAACGCGCATGTGATTAATTAATAATTATCACAACACCAATTGCTATACAGTTCACCAGAATCAACCTCGCTGTAGAGTAGAAGTAGAAGTAGAATACCTCATTTTGCTTTATGTTCCTTTTATGTGGTCATAAATTACGAGTGTTGTTCTACGAATTGGTATGCTCTTTGGATTACTTCAAAAGGTCAGTACTCTTATTTCAATTAAAGGTTTCTCCATCTGATTGCTATGTCTTTACTACCTCATCGATTCTTTGTATGAGCGCCCTATATGTCTTTACTTGATATCGTCGTGAACCATGTGTCCTTTATGTGAATTATGTATATGCATAGGTGAATTAATAAGATTGTCTGCTCTTAATATATTTTTATTATTAATTAATCTTAGTAACTTTTGAAACACTGATTTGGATTCCTTAAAGGGTAGAATAAGGGCTTCACTTAGATTATGAATTATCTCCATTGCAATTAATAAAAATAAAACACAAAGGGTAGAATAAGGGACTCCCTGTTACTCTAATCCCTCTGGGATATACTATAAAACATTAAATATATTTTAAAATATTGATCAAAGTTCATAGTAGTTTGAATTTCGAGAAGTAAAATGTTATTGTATAGCCATTCTTAAAATAATAGTCGAAAAATATAGTATATTTTTTGTATATATATATATATATACATTATGTATGTCATATACAAAAATTATATGAATTTTATATACTTTTTCAACTACCACATGTAAATAGTTTTTGACGCGGGTTAAAAGTGAAAAAGCCTAATAATATGAGATCTATTTTTTGAAAAAAAGAGAGAAGAAAATGAATTATTTGTATTTGTATATATATACTTAATTGGCTCTATATTTCATAACACCTAGAAAACCAACCCAATCAATACAAATCATTTCACCTCTTACAGTGTTGGTGTATGAATTCTTAAATACGTCTTAGGTATAGGTGAAATCATTTCACCTTATAAGAACAATTTCAGGGATAAAGCGTATTAATTCTTAACGCTATTGGTATTCTGTACGCTAAACCCTGCAATCAAATCGTCAGAGGTTATATCGTGACTATTCTTTACGCTATACTTTAACGGCAAAAGTTACCGTTAAGGTATAGCGTTTTCAATTTTAACGTTATATATAAAAATATATCTTCTTTTTTTTTTACACTTATTAACGTTACATTTGTCCAAAAAGACAATAAAAAGGTTCCGAACTCCATTTTTCCCTAGCAACTCAGCATGGTCATGATTGCAATTCCAGTTTGCATACAGTTCATGTACCATAGTCAGGTTGGCATGGCTAGGTGACTTCAATAAGCGATCTAGCTTCACTATCTTTTGTTTGTGCCAAGAGACTAAGATAATCCTTTTCTAGAATACCTTTATTGATACCTCACTCAAAAATGTACCTGTCATGTGGCTCGAAGCTATGGTACCAGCCCTTGTCTCAGCACTATTAAATCCCATAGTCAGACGAGGCCTCTTTGGTGGTCTAGCTGAGCTCCAGCCACTTGTTTTCCCTTAGATTATTTGCTCGAAGTAGCCTCACTATGAGTAGATTTCTTCGTTCAATGTGCAGCAGCGAAAATCTTTGTAGTAGCCTGGGACTTACCTTACTTTTCACGAGCCAGTGTACCTAAACTAGCAAAAGGAATGCAACACATTAGATATATATCATCAGATCGACAAAAGCCAAAAGTTAGGGTTGGAATGACCTTACACTTAAGACTTAAGATTATGTGTCATTGAAGAATCAACAGTCTAACAACACAATTTTCCATCTATAGACTAAAGTCAAGTGTGTTGGATACTCAAGACTTTTTGTTTTCAACCAAACAAGATTCGCACATAGCATATAATATTATAGCACACGAATGACACACTTGATCATAGCACGAGCAATAATAAAGTGATCATGACATGCTTGGGCCCTTAGTCAATACTAAACTAATTAATGTACACTATGAATCACCTAAAAGAAATCTAAAACTGATCAAAAGACTTAAAACGCTACAATCATAGGCAGGAGAGTGTTTGGATCAAAAGATATCACAACCTTTTTTAACAAATCAGTCAATGATAATAAAGGGGTAAATCTTAGCCATTCGCGATAAACTCCAGATCAAAGAGGTAGAAGAAGAATAATCTATAAAAATAAGCAAAGATAAATGAACTGAAGATTCCCAGAATCCTTTTCGCTACTATACCCCATAAAGGGTATAATAGAGGGAGTTTTTCCAATTAAAGGACAATCGAAACGGGATTCATTTATTAAGAGATTCAGAGTCGCCACTTGGGAGATTTATGGTGTCCCAAGTCACCGGTTTGAATCCCGAATCGAGGAAAAAGTTTGACTTTGTATTACAGTCGCGAACCAGAAATCCGAGTAAGGATTTCTGTTAACCCGGGAGAAGGGGTTAGGCACTCCCGAGTTCCGTGGTTCTAGCACGGTCGCTCAACTACTATATTTGGCTAAGATCTGAGATTTATACATGTTAAAACCTATAGTGCAATTTTGGAATTATTTACCGCTCTTTAGTCAATTTTTAAGAAAGTGAACGTAGTATAAGAACGTGTTTTAGGATCACGTCACATGAAATGTGATCACGCCCAAAGTGTATCCTCTAAATAGGAATCTGCGGACGTTGCAAATAAAACCCAAGTATTACGCTCAGGGTCGAATCCACAGAGAGTTAACCTAACAACTGCTATCTCTAAAAC
>MU745596.1:65252-80465 GCA_026770625.1 Nicotiana glauca
TGTACCTACAATTCATAAAAGACACTACTAAGAGCATTTTGTCATCATATATATAATCAAAACAACATGAAAATGTGATTATTTAGGGCGTGATCATAGTCAAATTCACCTATTATCAAAATGCACCCGGATCCTCGACACATTCTTATTCAACGTTTTGGGATTTGGGTGTGGGTTGCATGAAATGCACACCCGTATTTAAGAAGATAAAATTATTTAAAGCGCGCCTAAAGCGACTAACGTATTATTATCTTTGCGGGAGGCCGTGAAATTCGCTAAACGGCACCCCCCGAATTCTAAGTATTTCAATAAAAGCATTTAATGAGGGCCCCGTAATTTATGCATTTTGTTTGGCGAGGCTCATCTCATTTTTATTTAAAGGCCATCCTAGAGCAAACTACGATTTTCTATTGGGTTTGTCTCTAAAGAGCCTTAGTTAATTAATGTTACAAAATTCGGGCCTCAAGTTCAAGTCCGGATTCAAACAAAAGGGGAAATCTCTTAATTTGAACCCGCTACCTAACTCGAAAGTCCAAATTTATTTTGTTGGTTCCCCATGGGACTATCAATTTGATCAACAGCCTTCGTTAATTATTTTTCAAGATCGGATCCTGTTATGAAGAAATTGGAGATCAAGCTGCCTGGGCCCTTAACTAATTGAGTGGGCCTGGCGCAAATTCTAGATTGACTCTCACAATTGGGCCATACTGCCCAGGCATTTATAAACCTGACTAAAAGAGTTTTGACAAAGCAATGGCATTTTCAAACTATCGACTGTCAGCAAGATTTAAACCTCACGTACAGGCCAAATTCTGAAGATTTTATTAAGGACTCATCATCAAACCAAATTTTATTAAACCTCACGTATAGGCCAAATGATGATAGGAGATAATAGTGATACTAGAGTGATTACCATAGGGAAACATCAAACTTACTACAGGTTTAACATGTCAAAACGTGTACTATTAACCCTTCCTTAGATCTATTAGGCATGAAGTTAATATGGATACAACGATGTATTAGCCTCAGAACCAGTTTCAAATTCTCACTGTTTTGTTTGTGTTTTTTTTTAAAAAAAATCTACTAATTTGACATAAAGTGAAATCTACAGAATTAGTTAATACTAGAGCTAACTATTGCTGAATGAATACACACTAGTATAGCAATCCAATTATTACAACTGTCAAAGTCTAAGTCGCATATGCTTCAATGCTGCTACTACATAATCTATCGTGTAAGCTAATGTGTACACAAATAAGTTAAGTATGACATTATTAAAAGCAATTCGTTTGCGAGCAATACACAAAAAATACATATGAATGAATACGAATGTGAATAGTTCAAGCACCCAAATCAGCCTTTCACTTCACTTCAATTACAGGTTGCCTTAGATTTGGCCATTAGAGATTAGGCAAGTACCTGGAAGTGCAAAGTAACAAAGAATAGAGGAAGGTCAGCGGCAGTCCCAATAGCAAATCACAGCACCAAAAATCAGCTGTATCACAACTCTAAGATCAATTGGAGACCAAATTGCACCAGTATAACCCAGGAACCAAGGACAGACTATAGAAGCCAACAAAACAACCCAAAACAACCCTTGATCTAATTCCAAATTGACTCAAAATCAAACCAGAGCAACTTCTGAGTTTCAGCAATCAAATACTATGAATTTTCAAGCGATAACTAGCAATTGATCTAAAGAAAAGCAATATAACAGTACTTTTTTTGAGTTTTTCTATTTTTTTTTTTTTGGCTTTTGGATTTGGAATTTGAAATTCAAATTTCAGATTTGAAACTTGTTGAACAATTTTTTAGGAAAATTTTCAGATCCTAAAACTTGCAAGTGAAAGCATTAGGCATGCCTTTTATAGGCAGGAAAGGGGCTGGAAGGTTCTAGAATTCTTCACTCATTTTTCCCCCTTTTTATTTCAAAATTTAGTCAATAATCCCTAATGTTCTGACTTGTTGCTCAAGTTATTACACTAAACTGTTGCAATGTACACTAAGGACCTATTCTAGAAGAGTCTAGGGTGTTCTAGTTTGAATTACAGTATTCTAGCCCATTTTAAGTGCCTAAATTGCCCTTGAACTCATGCTGAAATTACTAGCTTAGTAAAGTTATATCCAAACAATTATTTAACTAAGGTTAACTAAACTAAGCCTAAGGATTATTTGAAACTAAACACCAAACTATAAAATTATTAAAGACAATTACCAATTAATCTGGCTTAAACTAATTAACATTAGCTAGCAACAATCATAAGGGATTGACATTCAAACGGGGCTTCAAAAAAGATCGATTAATGAATCAAAGACAGATAGAAATAGATTCGACACAAAAATTAAACCAGAATCTAAACTATCAACGCAGTATTAAACAAAATGAAACAGAATTAAACTACAGAACCATTATGGAAACATATACGGAACCCCAAAACTAAGAATCAAAACAGGGATAATTGAAAAAGCTTACTGAATCTATATCAAATGCATTCAATCAACAACTAAACTAATTAACAACAACTACCAAAACAAGATCAAATCACAGGAAGCAAAAGGAGGAGAACAGAGGAAGAAAGAAATAAAACAAAAGAAGAATAGGGGAAACTCACTATTAGACTCAAACGCTCCTGTATGGACAAGTGATACGCCAAGGATGCTTGTGCGGATGAATTTGGCCCTGGCCCAGAAAAAAAATCAAATCCTGTATGTGAAATTGAAGGACTTTGGTTGGGATTCTTGTGCAGTAAACGCGAGCATGGGGCTTAGAGTGGCCTGGGGGTTGTGGAGTATAAATTTGGTACGGTGTGGATGGCGGTGTCGCCGCCGGAGGTGGAGAGGGCAATTAGGGTTTCTAAGATTTGAACAATTTGGGTAATATTTGAACGGAGTTGACGGTGGATATGGAAAGGGGAGGCGGAGGAGCGTCTGTGGTGTGATTTTGGGAGCATTTGGTGGCCGGCCGCCGCCGTGAGGCAATTTCCAGCTGCGGCGGAAGGCGGAGCCGGCGAAGACAATTGGTACGAGGAAAAAAGGATTTGATCTTTAGGGTTTCTTAATTTCAGACAATTTTATTGAAAATCAACGTCGATTATGAGCCGTTGGATTGAAGTGAATGGATGGCTTAGATTTAATTGGCCTTCATTAATCCAAAATGACGTCGTTTTGTATATAGGGGCTGGACCGGATCAAGACCTTTGGGTTGGGGTCAATTCGAACTGGGTTTGAGGGATTGGGCTCGAATTAATTTGATATTGGCCCAATCTTGGTGGCCTGATTTTTCTTTTATTTAAGCTCAAGTCAATTTCATTTTATTTTATTTTTACTTTTGTTCATTTATTATTATTATTATTATTATTATTATTTATTTATTATTTTTTTTGAATTTTGTTAAATGCAAAATTAAAAGTAAAACCCTAAATTAACTCCAAGATTACACTAATTAAGTTCCAAATAAACTAACTCCTAATTCAAAAGCAATCTAAGACAAATTAAAAGTATAAATGCAAAAAAACCATTTTTGTTATTTTCTTTATTATTTTTTGTAGTATTGATTACTAATTAATCCTAAAATGTGACATTAACCTTACATGCAAATGCCAAGTATTTTTATATTTTTCATGAATTAAACAATAATAAATGTGCACAAACAAATGCAAACAATTAACAAAACATGCCACAAAAATCCATAAAATTGCAAATAATGAAAAGAAGTTATTTTGTTTTGAATTTATGGGAGTAATTCATATAGGACAAAAATCACGTGCTCACAATAGGTAGGGTAGGACATATTACATATGATATCGATTGCCCAAAATTATTTCATTCATCTCTCTATTTTTCGAGATTACAGAGGGGGAATCAATGGAGAATAGGAGAGATGTTCCATTTCTTCCCTCGTAAAAGCCCCCCTTCTAAGAGGTTCCTGCCCTCCTATATATACAACCTTAGACCTATGGCTACATGGTCTATCTGACCCTTCTTCTGTGCCTCACACTCTTCGGTTACTTGCTGGGGGTCGTCCCTTGCCGTTTCGATGCAAGCCGTGTTCGTGTTAGTCCTCATTACTGTATTGGTTAAAAACCTGACCGCTCGACCACTGCGGTGCCGACCCCATCCCTAATATCTATTTCTTAAGCGATGGCTAATGAACTCGATCTTGCCCAATCTGTACCAGTTACGAAGCAAGTGTCGAGGTCGGAGTCCTCCCCCCATGAGGGGAGCGTCACTCCCTCGACCTGGTCGGCCACGATAGGGTGTGATGAGCGCGAAGCCTTTGACTATAAATAGAGGAAGGAAGAGTCAAACAGAGGGGGGGATTTTTTCTCCATATTTCTCTCTCACCAAAAATCAAAGAACATCGCTTATTTCGAAAAAACTGTGAAGGATGATATAACTACTGTAATTTCCTGAACCTCTCCAAGGAGAGGCAGGGTCGGTTTCTTTGATAAATAAAGTTTCTTAAATGTTATCCCGATTAAATCCCCTGTCTCGTTTCTTTGTCTCCTGATTCGGCATTAATTATAGTTGGCTACGATTTACCCCTTCTTGTATATTGATTGATTTTCTTAAATATTGTTTGAGAACTTTTTAAGTCAAACAATTTGGCACCGTCTGTGAGTATTTCCTAGCGAAAACTCTTAGTTCTTCCCGGATCAAAGGAAAAGAAACACCAAGAGGATAACTCGACTCAAACCAGAATCGATAGAAGCGCGCCAAACAGAGAAGATGGAGGAGCCTTCCCCTACTTTAGCTCTCACTCATCCTCTCCGTCGTGTCAGGCCGGAAACCGGCGCAAATGCACCGCAAACGAGAAATTAAAAATCACCCTGGAACAATCTGAATGCCATGGTCAAGCACACGAGCGTAACACGGATACGACATATGACCCTCAGGCTGAGTGCCTTTGTCACCAAAATAGTATAGTTTGACCTCTCTCGAACTAGGTCTCAGGCTATGTGCCTTCGCCATCAAAGTAGTATAGTTTGACCTCACTCAAACTAGGTCTCAGGCTATGTTCCTTTGCCATCAAAGTATTATAGTTCGACCTCGCTCGAACTGGGACTCAGGCTAAGTGCCTTTGCATCAAAGTATTATAGTTCGACCTCGCTCGAACTGGGACTCAAGATATGTGCCTTCGCCATCAAAGTAATATAGTTCGACCTCGCGACAGTGTGTCAGGCTATGTGCCCTCACCATCAAAGTAATATAGTTCGACCTCGCTCGGACTAGGTTCCAGGCTATGTGCCTTCGCCATCAAAATATTATAGTTCGACCTCTCTCGAACTAGGTCTCAGGCTATGTGCCTTCGCCATCAAAGTAGTATAGTTTGACCTCGCTCGAACTAGGTCTCAGGCTATGTGCCTTCGCCATCAAAGTATTATAGTTCGACCTCGCTCGAACTGGGACTCAGTCTAAGTGCCTTTCCCATCAAAGTAATATAGTTCGACCTCGCTCAGACTAGGTCTCACGCTATGTGCCTTCGCCATCAAAGTATTATAGTTCGACCTCGCTCGAATTGGGACTCAGGCTATGTGCCTATGCCATCAAAGTATTATAGTTCGACCTCGCTCGAATTGGGACTCAGGCTAAGTGCCTTCACCATCAAATTAATATAGTTCGACCTCGCTCGGACTAGGTCTCAGGCTATGTGCCTTCGCCATCAAAGTATTATAGTTCGACCTCGCTCGAACTGGGACTCAGGCTAAGTGCCTTTGCCATCAAAGTATTGTAGTTCGGCCTCTCTCGAACTAGGTCTTAGGCTATGTGCCTTCGCCATCAAATTATTATAGTTCGACCTCGCTCAAACTGGGTCTCAGGCTAAGTGCCTTCGCCATCAAAGTATTATAGTTCGACCTCTCTCGAACTAGGTCTCAGGCTATATGCCTTCGCCATCAAATTATTATAGTTCGAACCCTCTCGAACTAGGTCTCAGGCTATGTGCCTTCGCCATCAAATTATTATAGTTTGACCTCGCTCAAACTAGGTCTTAGGCTAAGTGCCTTTGCCATCAAAGTATTATAGTTTGACCTCGCTCGAAATGGGAATTAGGCTATGTGCCTTCGCCATCAAAGTAATATAGTTCGACCTTGCTTGGACTAGGTCTCAGGCTATGTGCCTTCACTATCAAAGTAATATAGTTTGACCTCGCTCGAACTAGGTCTCAGGCTATGTGCCTTCGCCATCAAAATAGTATAGTTCGACCTCTCTCGAACTAGGTCTCAGGCTATGTGCCTTCGCCATCAAAGTAGTATAGTTCGACCTCACTCGAACTGGGACTCAGGCTACGTGCCTTCGCCGTCAAAGTATTATAGTTCGACCTCGCTCAAACTGGGTCTCAGGCTAAGTGTCTTCGCCATAAAATTATTACAGTTCGACCTCATTTGAATTAAGACGACCGTCCATCACCCGCAACCAGATCACAGATCGATAAAGAACACTCTGTCACAAGGCAAATAATAAAAAAGAATTATTTATTAATAGAACCATAAATGCGGGCCACCGCCGCTTATATCCGGTCCGAGCCGGCCAAAAAAGTAAAATGTACGAAGAAGAAAATGACAAACAAACAAACACCCATCGGCGTGACCAAAGGAAACAGACCAACACAGACAAACAAAATTATTTTTCACTCGGCGCCAATACTGCCATCACTATCATCACCTCCATAAGGTCCATCATCATCACCACCACTTGCACCACCATTGGCCTCAAGCATCGCCACATCATATCCACATCCGGCTCGGGCTTCGCGAGCTTTTTGGCATACCACCGCAACAGCTTCCTCAGACATAGTGCCCTCCTCCAAAATGTTCTTAAAAATGTCGAGTTTGAGCTTCGGCATAGACCCAAAGCTAGTGAGATTGGCGAGGAGCGGCGGCACGAGACGGTCCAGCCGAGGCCCTCAGGCGCCGGTTCTCCTCCTCCAAGACCGCAACCCGATCCGACAAATCTTGGGCCTCCTGATCAATCTCACTGATTTGCTCCTCAAGCCTCGCCTCCCTAAGGGCCACAGTAGAGCTCTCTGACTCTCGTTGGGACTCCTGAACACGAACCGCCACCTTAAGGGCCGCCGCCCTCGTTGATGCATCCCTCTCCGCACGCTCCAAATCGGAGACCTTACCCTCTAGGGTAGCCAGCTTCGCTCTGCACTCAGCATCGACCTCATCAGCTCTGTCCCGACTCTGCTCCATCTCCAGCTGCAGATCTCGCACTTTGACTTGTAGATACTCGCACTCTGCAGTGACCCCTCTTCCCACCTCGAGTTCCTCGTCCTTGATGCGGATTCACTCCTCGAGCTCACTCCTGCTGCAGAGCACCTGCAATAGCTCACAGTCCTTCCTCTCCAACTCCTCGCCCAACGCTCGGTTACAAGGACCATTCCTTAACCGCTCATGTAGCTCGCGACACCTATCGCGATAGCGACGGTATTTCCCCAGCACCTGCAAAAAGATCCTCGACTGAATGTTGGCCCTACGAATATTCTCCACTTCCAACATGTACGACTGCAAAGCAAAAGAATAGTTAGACAAATGCCTACTCCGGAATAAAGGACTGATAGACTAAAAGTCTAATATAACATACCCGTAATCCCATCACGGCCACCTCTTCTATCACCGCGACGTCCGGAACCTCCCTCAGGGACTTATTCTCAGCCTCTGAACACAGCAGGCTGAATTGCTGCACCAACTCACCCCTCTAGGCCAACAGGTTCATGTCGATAGGAACCTCAACAAGGCGGGCTGACCCCTCCGCATTGACCACTGAATGGGTAATGCCCTCCTCGAACATTCAAACGTCATCGGGGTCCAAGTCGAACTCAGACTCATACTCATCAACCGTCACATTCTCCTTCCTCTCTTCCACCGACGGTGTGGCACGACCTGCTAAGGATGATGGCAGTTCACGCAAGGTCACGACAGTAGTGCCCAAGGATTGATACTCCGCCAAATCTAGATGCCCTGCGTCATCCACAGTAGAGATTTTCGGACGGGGCACAACAGTAGAAAAGTCCTCTGGGATCTGGCTGGCAGGAGCAGCACCGATCGTCTGCTCCCCTTCAGCAGCAGACATTGCAACAACACCTCCCTCTAGGCCCGCCAGGGGAGAATCCAAGTTAATCACCGTTGGGGGAGCCATCTCAAAACCCATGCTCTGCCTTTTCAATGGTCCGTCTTCCTCCCCGGTCGATGGTGATTCAGCTCGGGAATGGAGAGTACCAGATGGGCCTTTATCCTGAGGTGCAGCCCGGGTCAGACTAGTGAAAGCCATTGATTCCACGGACGCCGCCCTCGACGAAGGTCGAGCCGTAGATGTTGCATTTATGTGAGCAGCCGCAGCCAGTCGATGGAATACCAACTAAGGGGCCCTGACTCTGCGAACCCTCCCTAATCACAGCAAATGAAACTCGAAAAGTAAGAAATAGACGAATGAGGGATCGGAAAGTAAGGAGGCACTCACCTGTAAGGGTCCTACGTTCGAACTTCAGATGAAATGATGCCCACGTACGAATATACCCGATGTGTGGGGTAGGATGGCCTCAACCCATTCACGAATCCCCTCCAAGGGAAGCGGCGGTACCTTCTCGGCTGCAAAATATCGAAAATAAGTCTGTATGTAACACAAGGCATAAGGAGAGTAAAACCAAAACGAACTTCGTCAGCCAAGGGCAGAGACTTACGGGCAAAATTCCACACCACCGGAAATCCAGTTGGGTCCGCCACGAGATGTTCGGTCTGCACAAAGAAAAAATTATCAGAAAAGCGGTGGTTGGTCCTATCGTCCATCCGGACCACCAATCCTCTCGACCCACGAGGATGCGCATGGATCATAGTACCCCGGATCCTTTGGGGGGTGAACAAGCTAAGCACATGCCTCAGGGTGACCTCACGACCTGCTAGCTTCGCGTATTTGATGAACGTGAGGAAAATATTATACAAGTAAGGAGAAATCAGGGTAGGGCACACCTCGTAGTAATGACAGAAGTCTACCATCGGGAGCGGCAGTGTATACCCCATAAGGAAGGGATAGGCATAGAACGAGCAGTGCCCAGGACGGTCTATCTGCACCCAGTCATCTTGCTTGGCGAGCACTATCTCCTTAGCTCCTTTATCCCAGCTTCCCCTATCAGGGATTTGATATCCGAATGCTTCATGCCCCCGTCGGCGCTGAAGTCTTCCACCACCCTCCCCCGATGGAACAAAATTTCATCCACTGAAGGGACCTCTTCGTTCTCCATCGGGTCTAAATCCCCGCCCGCCGGAGCGTGGTCCTCAACCGCCGGCAGGATGGCCGAAAGATTATCGTAAGAAGAAGTTCCTGCCATCGTCAACCTAAAGGAAAAGGAAGGAGTTCCACCGGGAAGATAGGAAAAATAGAAGAATGTTAAGAGAGAAGAGGCAAAGAAAAAGCTCAGATTGATCAAAGGATAAATATTCTTGAAATCCTCTCGAAGACAAGCAAAAAGAAAATGTGAAAGACAAAGGGCAAGGCTCATCCAATTTATAGGGCACAAATCCTCTGAGAACGAAAACCAATGGTCGCCATTAGGATCCGACCAGGCACGAAAAACAATTCAGTTCCTTGGGAAGATGCGCCATTATGATTATTCATACGAAGCGACTCTTCATTTATCAATCGCCACATGATGATGTCGTAAACATAGTCCGTCTGCCAAGATCGGTACCGACCCCGTCCCTAATATCTATTTCTTAAGCGACGTCTAATGAACTCGACCTTGCCCAATCCGTACCAGTTACGAAGCAAGCGTCGAGGTTGGAGTCTTTCCCCCATGAGGGGAGCGTCACTCCCTCGACCTGGTAGACCAAGATAGGGTGTGATGAGTGCGAGGCCTTCGACTATAAATAGAGGAAGGAAGAGTCAGACAGAGGGGGGGATTTTTTCTCCATATTTCTCTCTCACCAAAAAGCAAAGAACATCGCTCATTTCGAAAAAGCTCTAAAGGATGATAGAACTACTGTAATTTCCTGAACCTCTCCAAGGAGAGGCAGGGTCGGTTTCTTTAATCAATAAAATTTCTTAAACGTTATCCCAATTAAATCCCCTGTCTCGTTGCTTTGTCTCTTGATTCGACATTAATTATAGTTGGATACGATTTACCCCTTCTTGTATATTGATTGATTTGCTTAAATATTGTTCAATAACTTTTTAAGTCAAACAATTACCTCGCCGTCTGTGAGCGAGGCGTAAGTCGATCTGACCATTGTGGTCATATTTTGGCCAATATAGAGAGCAGTCAGGCACAGTCTCCGTGAGCGACACTCGTGCATGTACGCATGAGATTCGTACAATAGTCGCTCATGGCATAGCATTATGTGAAGTCGGCAAACATAATAATGGTGCATTGACAAATCACGCTCTAGTAACCTACACTGATTCCTAAGCATATCCGCTCAACTACTCAGACTTCATCAGCGAGCAAATTTACCATATAAACATTTATCGAACACTTGGCGTGCGTAGAACTTCGTTCAAGGTATTCAAATAATGGGTCAATCTGATTACCTTCCGTAAACTAAAAAGGTGATGGGAACTGTAGTTGAGCACCTCGTATTAGGTCATTAGCACATTCTCAACACACTAAAATTCACAGAGGGAATCAAGCACCAATTGACTTCAACCGAAAGGGGTTGGGAAGGGGTTCGACAGTCATGGGGAGAAGGGAGAGAAACGAGGGAGATGAAGGGAGAAATAAAAGAGAGTAGAAGAAGAAGAAGATAATGAGAAATAAGAGGGCTCACCTAGTTGTTGGATAGATAGTGTAAGGACGGTCACATGTTGGCAGAGACAGGGAGAGAGAAAGAGAGAAAGAGAGGTTTTGGGAGTGTTAGAATTAGGGGGAAAATTATTATGTTTTGTTTTAGTTAATGTAAGATCTAGAGAAAGCGTATGACAAGGTTCATAGAAAAGTTCTCTGGGAAGCTTGGAGGCAAAAGGCGTGTCGGTTCCCTACATTATGTCAATTAAGGACATGTATGATGGGGCAAAGACTCGTGTTAGGACAACTCTGAGGCTTTTCCAGTTGTTATGGGGTTATGCCAAGGTTCTGCACTCAGTTCGTTCGTATTCGCCCTGGTGATGGACACGCTAACACACCATATTCAAGGGGATGTGCCATGGCTCATGCTATTCGCCGATGACATGGTTCTGATTGATGAGTCGCAAGCCGGTGTTAATGAGAGGCTGGAGGTTCGGAAACAGACTCTTGAATCTAAGGGTTTCAAGCTTAGCAAGACGAAGACGGAATACCTGGAGTGTAAGTTCAGCGCTGAGCAGGGGTAAGTGGGCGTGGATGTGAGGCTTGAATCATAGGTCATCCCGAGTAGAGACAACTTCAAGTACCTTGGGTCGGTTATCCAGGGGGGAGGGGAGATCAACGAGGATGTCACACATTATATTGGGGTAGGATGGATGAATTGGAGGTTAATATCTAGAGTATTGTGTGACAAGAGAGTGCCACTGATACCTAAAGGTAAGTTCTATAAAGCGGTGGTTCGACCGGCCATGATGTATGGGGCTGAGTATTGGCCGGTTAAGAACTCACATATCCTGAAGATGAAGGTAGCAAAAATGAGGATGTTGAGGTGGATGTGTGGACATATTAGGATGGATAAGATTAGGAATGATGATATTCGGGAGAAGGTGTGCGTGGCTTCTATTGATGACAAGATGCGAGAAGCGAGGCTCAGATGGTCAGGGCACATTCAGAGGAGAAGCCCAGATGCTCTGTAAGGAGGTGCAAAGTGCTGGTTGTGGAGGGCACGAGAAGTGGTAGAGGGCGGCGTAAGAAGTATTGGGGAGAGGTGATTAGGTGGAATATGGCGAGGCTTCAAATTTCCAAGGACATAGCACTTGATAGGAACATGTGGAGGTCGAGTATTAGGGTTGTAGGTTAGGAGGTAGTTGAGTCTTGCCTTATGTCATAACTTTGTGAGACTAGTTTGGTAGGCATACTATTTCGCTTTTGCTTTGTATCTTTCCTCTTGATGTCATATTGTTCATATTTTTCATATTATTTCTGTGGTGTTACTGATATGGTCTCCTTTTGTCTTTTTGTCTTCTTGAGTCAAGGATCTTTTGGAAACAGCTTCTCTACTCCTTCGTGGTACAGGTAAGGTTTGTGTACGCACTACCCTCCCCAGACCCCACTAGTGGGATTTCACTAGGTCGTCGTCGTTGTTGTTGTTGTTTTAGTTAATGTTAACGGATCGAAAGTAGGTAATTAGGTAATAAAGTTAAAATATGAGATGGTTGATGGGTTGAATTTGGGTCGGTCATGTGTTAAAAAGAAAAATGGGTTAAAAATTGCTTGCTTGGGGCTCCAACACCATGGGACGTGCAACGTGGTACCTGTCATGCCAGGAACAGAAAAATTCTAGGGTTCAACATCAGGGGAGGTGCGATGCATCACATTGCGCATTCAAGCCCAAAATTTTCTTCTAGTCCCAGCGCTAAGGGAGGCTCATTAAAGTGGTCTGGGCACTAGGACTGTTGTGCTACATTTTGCAGATCTTTTGTGTATTGTTTTGTAATTTTTTCCAAAACCTTTGTGTACGTCATATTACTTATATTTTTTAACTACTACCTAAGATTAACGACATACAAATATCAAACAGAACAAAATAAATATCATGAAAAATTAATCTAACATCTAGCTAAATTTACTAAATAGTAATAAACTAGTTTGCCTCTTAATAAGCATTTCATTTAACGTCATAGCATATGCAGACTCATGAGCTACTAGTTTGCAAGATAGACCTTAGTCTTCTTGCGATCAAATCTCTCCCTAATAATATTTTACCCTCTGTCCATTTATTCACTTTTGCAACTCTATTGCTCTATGCGGAGTGGTTAGCACTACTTTAAACAGCAAATGACTATCTTGATTTCAATTTCCCTGGGAAAAACATTAGCCTCAAATAAAATAAGAGCAGCTTTTGGCCTGACACAAAGTGAAGAGGATGAATGCATTTATCATACCATCTCTTAGTTTTCTCTTTATATAGTTTGACATTCTGATATACGTGCAACCATAACTCATATAGCTCGTTCAATTGTAGTAGCCTCTTCTCGCCTGCTACTTCCATACCCATTGTTGGATTATGGGTCATGGGTCGCTCCATGTGGGCTGACCCGACCCGGTTAGGAGAGATAAGGGAGAGAGGTTAAAGGAAAGTTATCACTAGAGCACTAACACCCACTAAACTGAATATGGGTGAGTGGGGGTTATCTTCCTTAACCGCCTGAACGTGGATGAGTGGGAGGTTATCTTCCTTACCCGCCTGAACGTGGGTGAGTGGGGGTTATCTTCCTTAACCGCTATTACTCTCCCTATTTATATGAAGGAGATAACATAGAATAAAGGTGTGTAAGTTTTTTCTCTACCGTAAAAATTTTCTCTGACTCTCTTCTTCTCCCTACGAAGAACACACACAAGTAAGGGCATCTAATTGGTGGAAGATTAACTTTGTTTCCTAGTGATTCAAAGTTTGATTTGAGGCAATCGTTTCTGTGGTGAGTTCAATAATTCTTCCACTGCGTTGACAGGTACGCAAATATTGTTCTCGCCCCGCAATTATTATTCTAACATTGGTATCAGAGCCCGTGTTGTATGCTCGTACTTGTTGATTGTCTCAATGTGAAATACTATGTGAGAAGTATTTTTTAATATACTGTTCGTTCCAATTTCTCTTTGTGTTGCACATTGATAGATTGTAAACAGAATTAAAAAACTTTAAAATAGTAGTAGGTATCACTTTTCTTGTTGAAAGAGTGTTCAAGATATTGAAGGAGTAAATTTTTATATATGTGCTTGTAATTTGGGCATAAACCGATATTGCTTTACACAATTTGTGAAGAGGATCAGTGGTGTGTCCTACTTAAATAAGACTTTTATTCTGGAAATAAAATTGAGAGAACATAAATTGGAAGAACTTCTCTTAATTGTACAATTGGAATTGATTTCTAACTCTCAATTCAAAATAAAATAGAACTTACGAATTGGTTACGTCTTCCTACTGCTAAAATAAGAGCAGTTTATGAAACTTTTGCTCTTGGATTTAATAAGTGGCATTAGTGAACTTTTAAAATTTACCACTCTTGGTTACATATGCCATTACTATTTAATTATCAATTTAAATAAATTGAGTTGAAACCTTTATTCAAATAAGAGACAGATGTTTTTCTTATTTTATTTATCCCAGTTTCATATAATTTTGTTTGTGGGAGTATTTGACTGATATTATTTGAAGTAGGGCATGTTTATGTTAATTCTTTTTTCTACGTGAAAGGGTTTTTCAAATTGCAGAGAAGTTAATTCACTTCTATGCACTTTGGGATTTGACTAGTCAATATTCTTTTTTGTCATGTCCCTCTTTGCTTTTCTTATTATTTTAAGATGAAGAATGGCATACTGTTAACAGAATATTCCTACAAAATGACTAATATCATGGATTTATAAATCAAGAGGTTTAATCGACATATTTATCTACTAAGGCAAGTCTTATTTGTTCGTGACTTTGATTATGTCATTGCTAGAGATTTGGCCTTAATTGAACTCACTATCTACTTAAAGTAGAAAATTGTTTAGCCGTATCCCTTACATTAATATACTTCTACGAGTTATTGTGACATATGTTGTCACATTGAGTGGTTGCAACCATTCTTACTGTTTTCCTGGTCCTATTTCAGATATGGCTGAACATGGACAAGTTCGAATCACTCCAAGTGGGAGTTCTCGAAGACAAGGAAGGGGACAACATAGAAGGATACATCGTCACAGGACTTATTTCTATAATGATTCAGACTCGGAGCCTGAAGTCATCAGGAATGTCCCAAGGGCGAGACAAAATCAATTAAGGGATGGAAGGGCTGAACGAAGGGAAAGAGAAAAGAAATTTAGAGAGGTTGGGGCTTCACTAGCTGAACATATTGAAAATTATCAGTTTACCCGAGATGCACTAATTGATGCTATTGACAAAATTGAACTATCTGATTGGATAGCCTTAGCAATTTTAGTAGATTTACTTGGAGAACCTTTAGGTAGTATTTTAACTGAAGTTTATCACGAGGTTTTTTCAAGTGAACATTTTTGGGTTTATGTTCTTAAATTTGAAGTTGAGTGGGAGAACCGTCTCTACAACTACTTGTAATTTGTTTAATTAATGAAACTTTGTTATTTGTTTGCAAGATTAC
>MU745596.1:83641-95676 GCA_026770625.1 Nicotiana glauca
TAAAATTAATATTTTATTTAATTGATTTGCCTAAGTGTGTATATCACATGCGAGAATGATGAGTAATAAATACACTTGCATTATTGTTTCATTTAACAGACTATGGCATCAAAAACTATCATTGCTGACTTAAACAAGGGTGACAAACTGAACGGTGAAAATTATGATATTTGGAGCCGTAAGATGTTGTATGTGCTGGAAGAGCAAGATGCTCTTGAATCCATTAACCATGTCATGGTTTGCCCAGAGGAGGGTAACCCTGCCCACCATAGGAGAGATTTTGAGGCTTGCAATTCTTGGAAAAAGAAAGATGTCACTGCTCGTGGAATCATTGTAAGCTCAGTTGTGGATGATTTTATTTATAAATGTGAACAATTCCCTACTGCTAATGCCATGTGGGCGCATTTGAGATAAACATATGGGGGTACTACTGTAACCCGCCTTAGACAGCTGACTATCAAATTTGACACTTACAAAAAGCGTGATGATCACGGTGTCAAGCAACATCTAAGGGTGATGTTGTCACACCTCCTTTTTCCTAATACACCCTCGAAAGGGATATAATAAAGAGAGTTATTTTCAACTTGAAGTGACAATCAAAAAGGGATTAATTTTATAAAAATCAGAGTCACCACTTGGGAGATTTATGGTGTCCCAAGTCACCGGTTTGAATCTCGAATCGAGGAAAAGAATGACTCTGTTATATGGTCTGCGAATCAGAAATTCGAGTAAGTAATTCTGTTAATCCGGAAGAAGATTTTAGGCACTCCCGAGTTCCGTGGTTCTAGCACGGTCGCTTTGATCCTACTTGGCTTATTAGATTATTTAATTACTGATTTTAGAACCTATGTGCATTTTTCGCTTTTAATTAGAAAATTATCTTGAAACGGGTTACGCGTACGTATACCCATTTGTTTGGCGTGTCAAAATCGTATCACACGAACGTGTCCACAACTAATAACGCTATATTATCTATTAAGAAAATTTGGCCGAAGTTGCGCGGACGCATGCCTTGGTTTATTTATCAATTTCTGCCTTCATTACTTTCCTTATAAACATACCCAACAAAAGCTAAGCTAATCCAAATTTATTGACTAAATCATCTATGCCTAACATAAATGCAAGCTATTCTTCAATCAGTAGGTCGATTCTCTTCCATGATGCGACTGAAGCACAAGGAAATGAGTTAGATTTTGGATACTTGCAAAGCGGTCCAGCAGCAGGATATACTGATGATAAAGGCAAAAAATTATTAATATAGACTATGACAAGATAATTAAGCATTTTCCTTATTCTACAATAATTGAGAGCATTTTGCCAAATCCAATATTTCCTTACGGTCAAAAAATCCAGCCCGCAAGCAGCGAGATTTTCAAACATTCGCCTTACTTCATCAAACCACAAACAAATGACCCATAGAAGACAAAGTTAAATGAAGGAATCAAATCACTACAGTACTATAGTACTAGTAATATTAAAATATATTTACTATATTTTACTTTAGATAAGGCATCATCTTAAAGCAAACAAATTGTAAAATAAAGATTTGCATTTAACAATAAAACTAGACCTTTACAGTTGTAATACTCACCAAACGATCTCCTCCAACAGTAGAACCAAAAGCTTCACCGGAAACCTCGAACGGAGCTACGACCAGAACTCGACACTCGTCGGAACCTCGAAAAGTTTCAGAAATGGACCACGAATCGACACCTATGATTTGCTATGCTTTGGATGATGCTTTCCGGACTGTTTCGCGGAGATTTCAGCAAGTTTCGTGGATGAAGACGGTGAAGTCAGGGAGGTGAGGTCGTGTTTTCTGGTGTTACAGCGGCGAATTTTGCTGTGTTTGGAGAAGACGAAGGTCGGAAGGGGTGGGGTGATTCGACGGAGATCAAAAGTCAGGGGGGGTGCTGCGATGGAAGTTCAGGCGGGGGGTTTGGTGTCCTGCATGTACTGTTTCGGCGCTGATTTTCAGTGCATCTCCCCCGTTCTTTTTTGTGTGTATAGGTTTATAGGGTTGGGTATCGGGTATTGGGTCGGGTCCACCCGGTTTGGGATGGGTAAGGAGAAAATTTTGGGCTTTTAAAGTGGTTTGGCCCAATTCAATTTAAAACCAGCTTTTTTCTAATTTTTTCTTTTTTGTTAATTAAAAACCTAAATTAAATTCCTAAATCAATTCACATTGTTAAATTAAGCTAATTATCTAACTATAATTTTTATACAAATTAATTTATCCAAAATTAAAGAGAAAAAGTTAATAATTCAAAATTTATATGCTAAGAATGTAAAAGTGAGCCATTTTGTAATTTTTATTTTTAATAAAGCAATTGATTAATTAATCCTAAAATGTGAAAAAAAAATCTAAATACAATGCATGGTATTTTTGGTATTTTTTATTTTCAGTGAAAATTAAATATGCACAATAATGTAAATAATTAACAAAATTCTACGAAAAATCCTACAAAATTAGAAAAGATTATTTTCCTTATATTTTATGAGAGTAATTCATATAGGGCAAAAATCACGTGCTCACAGCTGCCCCTCTTTGCTCGGAAATACGAAGAGTTTTCGGGCAAAGATAAAGTGAGTGGATACGAGCGATTTTTGCCCGTTTGAATACTCCGTGGGAAGCTTTTTTGAAAGATTTGACCGAACCTTGCTTCCTAGGTTGCCTACATATCCTTGGCTATAAAGGAATCAGGTCAGTGTAGTTCAGAAGTGAGTGAGATGATGGAGTATGACGAGGTGAAGAACCGATCGAGGTGTCGTTCCGCCGAGGTTCCGATCTATGGTCCTGTTATTACATTAAAATTAAAAGGAATGAAAAAAACTAGCTAAGCCTGTCAACTACGAGTTACAAGATTCCTATCTATAAGTCTTCTGGAGCTTGATCTTGAGTCTTGAGTGGTTCTTCATGCAGACTTTAGATTTGAACCTTGACGCTTGCTAGTTGCAGGTGCTAGTTTATCCCTCTTCAGCTTTTCGCATCAAGACCAGGTATGCAGTGCTTGTGACCCCGGCCATGTCTTGAGCAACCCACATCTTTCATCAACTTCTGCATTTGGATTAACTTCTTTCCTTTCTCTTCTTTTTTTTTCCTTATTGCGACTAACTTCTATTGATCACCTCGGACTGTTGACTCGTATTCTTGCCGCGAGCTTTTCTTGTTGCTAACTTGAATTGTTTTCCCTTTGTTTTTCAAGTTGGATGCTTGATTGCTAAACTTGAACCGTCTTCCTTTGAACATTATTGCTTTTCCTTGAAACTTGAACTGTCTTCCCTTGTTCTCCAGGTGGGTGCCTAATTGCCAAAGCTTTCTATGTTCCCTTATTTTCCATGTGGGATATTGCAATCAAAACAAACAAAACAAATGAAATTTTCTGCCCCAGTTTGCACTAGGAAGATTTTTGAGTTGTTAGCAAAATTGTAAACCACTTATACTACTGATGCAATGATGAGAGTAAAGTAAAGACTAGACTAGGATATGCATCTCCTACAAGTAAAACCAAGAAACTTTGACTAGCAAATGCGTATGCTAAAGTAAAACCTGAATGAACCAAACTAGGAAGTGCGTCTCCTAGGGGTGAATTTAATGACCAAGACTAGAAAGTGTGTCTCCTAGGGGTGAATTTAAATGACCAAGACTAGGAAGTGCATCTCCTAGGGGTGAAATCTCAATTTAGGAAGTGTGTCTCCTACAGGTGTAACTTCAATGAATCAAGCTAGGAAGTGTGTCTCCTATGAATGAACTATCAATTTAGGAAGTGCGTCTCCTACAGGTGTAAATCAACTTAAGCTAGGAAGTGCGTCTCCTAGGGGTGCAATTTCAATAACTCAAACTAGGAAGTGCGTCTCCTATGAATAAACTTAAATTTAGGAAGTGCGTCTCCTACATGTATAACTTCAATGACTCAAGATAGGAAGTGCGTCTCCTATGAATGAACTCTTAATTTAGGAAGTGTGTCTCCTACAGGGGTATCCTGAAAGACCCAGACTAAGAAGTGCGTCTCCTAGGAGTGAAACTTCAATGACTCAAACTAGGAAGTGCGTCTCCTATGAATGAAATATCAACTTAGGAAGTGCGTCTCCTATGAATGAACTATTAATTGAGGAAATGCGTCTCCTACAAGTGTAACTTCAATGAATCAAGCTAGGAAGTGCGTCTCCTATGAATGAACTATCAATTTAGGAAGTTCGTCTCCTACAGGTGTAAATCAACTTAAGCTAGGAAGTGCGTCTCCTAGAGGTGCAACTTCAATGACTCAAACTAAGAAGTGTGTCTCCTATGAATAAACTTAAATGTCTCAAAACTAGGAAGTGTGTCTCCTAGGGGTGAAACTCAATTTAGGAAGTGCGTATCCTAAACAGTATAACCTGAAAAACCTAGACTAGGAAGTATGTCTCCTAGAGGTGAAGCTTCAATGAACCCGACTAGGAAGTGCGTCTCCTAGGGTCGAATTTTAAATGACTCAAACTAGGAAGTGCGTCTCCTGTGAATGAACTCTCAATTTAGTAAGTGCGTCTCCTATGGGTGAAATTTCAATGACTCAAGCTAGGAAGTGTGTCTCCTAGGAATAAACTTAAATGACCCAAAACTAGGAAGTGTGTCTCCTAGGGGTGAAACTCAATTTAGGAAGTGCGTCTCCTAAACAGTATAACCTGAAAAACCTAGACTAGGAAGTGCGTCTCCTAGAGGTGAAACTTTAATGAACCAGACTAGGAAGTGCGTCTCCTAGGGTCGAACTTTAAATGACTCAAACTAGGAAGTGTGTCTCCTATGAATGAACTCTCAAATTAGGAAGTGTGTCTCCTATGGGTGAAATTTCAATGACTCAAGCTAGGAAGTGCGTCTCCTAGGAATAAACCTACATGACCCAAAACTAGGAAGTGCGCCTCCTAGGGGTGAAACTCAATTTAGGAAGCGCGTCTCCTAAACAGTATAACCTGAAAAACCTAGACTAGGAAGTGCGTCTCCTAGAGGTGAACTTCAATGAACCAGACTAGGAAGTGCGTCTCCTAGGGTCGAACTTTAAATGACTCAAACTAGGAAGTGTGTCTCATACTACAAAATATGACTTGAAAAACTTAAACTAGGAAGTGTGTCTCCTAGGGGTAAAACCTCAGTTTAGGAATTACGTCTCCTATAACAAAATATAACTTGAAAACCCGGACTAGGAAGTACATCTCCTAGGGGTAAAAACTCAGTTTAGGAAGTACGTCTCCTACAACAAAATATAACTTGAAAACCCAGACTAGGAAGTGCGTCTCCTAGGGGTAAAACCTCAGTTTAGGAAGTGCGTCTCCTATGGGTGAAACATCAATGACTCAAACTAGGAAGTGCGTCTCCTAGGGGTGAAATTTCAATGATTCAAGCTAGGAAGTGCACCTCCTAGGAATAAACATAAATGATCCAAAACTAGGAAGTGCGTTTCCTATGGGTGAAACTCAATTTAGGAAGTGCATCTCCTAAAACAAAATATAACTAGAAAACCCCGACTAGGAAGTGTTTCTCCTAGGGGTAATGTGTGATCTTCTCAATAGCCTTTCTGTAAGCAGAATTAGGGCATTACACCTAAAAATTTCAATATTCCCAACTTTGATATGAGCATAGCTTCCGTCCCTGTTTGAGATAAAGAAAACTTGTGAGTTTAAACATGGTGGTTGGTTTGTGGCCTTGACTTTGAGGGCGATTGCTCCTTCACTTCCCCTGATAACAGATTTCCACCCGAATACCTTGCCTGTTTATTGACTAACCACTTTCTTTGTCAATCTTATCACAGAAAATACCTCTTCTCCGTTCAGACACAATACCCTTTATCTATTGCATTGCTCATGAATTGACATTTACCAAACCTTTGTGTTTCACATGAATCCCAAAGCACGTCGGTTGCCACCCACTCGGTGGGTATAATATTCTTTCTTGACTTGAACCGTTGGCCTTGGCCTTGAGGTCTGTTGCTCCTTCACTTGCCATGATAGCTGATTCCCATTAAAAGACCTTACTTGTTCATTGACTAACCACTTTCTTTGTCAACCTCATCACATAGAATAGCTTTGATCTGTTCACCCAACATCCTCTATCTGTTGCATTGTTCATGAATTGATATATACCAAACCTTTTGTATTTCACATGAATCCCGAAGCATGTTGATTGTTACCAACTCAATGTCGCGTTATTCTTTCCTGAGTTATGCCATTTTGATGTGTTAGCCAGATCCCGTTTTGTGCAATTGGAAAGCTGGTAAATTTTGAAGTCATTTCTCACTTGTTCTTGACCAAATAGACTCAGGAAGAGGAAGTAAACAAGACAAAAAGAATAGAGTAAAGGACAATAGAAAGAGATGATTCCTAACAAGAAAACTACAAAGTTGAAACCTATCAGATATGGATACCAACTCTAATGACCATGACATGCACATGCAACCTATTTTGTTAAGCAAATTTGATGTTCAGCTCTTGTTGTACATTTAAATCGTGAAACTGTTCTTCAATGCTCCGGTTATCGAGTTTGAATCACAATCATTATTTGACTTGTAGTGCCAGAAGGGTTTTCACCATCAAGCCTCTCTCATTTTGCTCTTTCTCTCAACTTACAGTCGCCTCATGGTACCCGTGAAGGTTTTCACCAATAAGACTCTCTCTTTTTGATTTCTCTCAGCTCTCGTCGCCTTACGGTGCCCGTGAAGGTTTTCACCAATAAGACTCTCTCTTTTTTATTTCTATCATCTCCCGTCGCCTTATGGTGCCCGTGAAGGTTTTCACTAATAACACTCTCATTTTCATTATTTTTTTCTGCTTGGACCGGAGTGTTGCCCCTGCCACGAATCACCTCTACTTGCTTGACTTGGCATCTCTTAAAGACTGATCGAAAGGTCTTTCTTTGGACCGTAATGTGGGATTTTGGTTAGGGTTAGCAAGAAATAGTATCAAAGGCTCAAACAATTCAACATGGGTTCAAAATTACAACTTTTGGAATCAGATTTCTCACAACAACCACAAATTCTGACCCAGTTTCTTTCTTGGGGACTTTTGGACTTTTAGTTTGGTATGACTGAACCTCAGAGAGAGGCTGCCTACGTACCCTTTAGGGATCAAGGCAAACGTAGTTCAGGACATAGGAATTGCTTTGTTTTTTGTGCTTTTCCCCTTTTTTCTTTTTCTCTTTTTTTTCTTCTTTTTTTCCCACTCCTTTCTTTCTCTTTTTCTTCTCCTTTACTCTTCTTTTCTTCTTCCTTTTTTCTTTCTCTCTCTTTTCATTCTTTTCTTTTCTCTTTTTCCTTTATTTATCTTTTACGCCTGTGTTTCTGATCTCTGCTACTGATTCCAAAAGAGGGGTATGAAAGAAAATAAATAATGCTCAAAGGGGTAACGAAGGATAAGGTGTTTAGATAGCAGAACAAAATGTCTTCTTCATTCCAATCTTCAAAACATGCCAAGCACTAACAACACGATTAAACAAACCAAGAAAAACATTCATAACATCTTTTGATTGTACCAGACTTGATAACCATATCCATATATTCGCCTTTGTCACGACCCAAATCCCGAACCTGGTCGTGATGGCGCCTCTCGAGAAGACAAGGCCAGCCAGTCAACCCAATTTATCCTTTTAAAACAATTATTTAATAAAAACTATAGTGCAACATGGTTTAATAATACCAAATAGCGGAAGTACATATAAAATTGCGGAAATCCAACCCAACACAGCCCTAACCGGGGTGTCACAAGTCACGAGCATCTAAAGAAGACTGAACACCATTATATGGCCAATAATATATACAAATTAAAATTTGGAGTTCAAAAGATGAAGTTCGGTGCCGCGAACGCTGGCGGTCACCTTGCCCAGCTTCAATAATAATGCCTTCAATCCGCTAATAACCCGCTACCGGGGAACAATACCTGCAACTGTACACGAGGTGCAGGGAGTAAAGTGAGTACTCCAACTCAGTGGTAATAAGAGTAAATAATAACTGAAGGCAAGAAATCACGTAAGAGCACTCCACCATGCAATATGGGGCAACACAACCATTTGAGAAAACAGTAAGTCTGGGAAAATTCCTTAGAAAATATCTGCCTCAGTTTAAAATCACTTTCAAAAATATCATTTTTCCAACAATTTAAGAAAGTAAATGCAGGACAAGTAGTGCAAGTTAGCACGAAAGTCAGCCTCTCGGGCACAATCAAGTATGTCTAATTGAACTCATAACTCGCCCTTCAGGCAATATTCTTACCGCTGGTCAGCCACTGTTACCTAACCCATATACATCATACAGTGTCACTGTTACCACTGTCTCAAATTTATCCACTTTGAAAGTGATCAAACAATTTCAGAACAACAAATAAATATCTCAAGAAATGACATAAACAACAAATAGTGCACAAATGTATGAATGCAATGCAATGCATATGACGGTACACTCCGGTACCCACTGCGGCGTGCAGTCCGATCCATTTAACGTCGACGGCGCTCACTGGGGGGGGGTGTACAGACTCCGAAGGGGCTTCTACAGCTCAAGCGCAATATCTTGGTCAGTTATTGTTACCTGACCGGTCAGCCATTGTTACCTGACCAATTTATATCACACAGTGCCATTGTTCCAAGTATATATTACAGTGTCATTGTTACCACCATTTCAAGTATAACATACAGTGTCATTATTACCACTGTTTCAAGTATAACATACAGTGTCATTGTTACCACTATTTCAAGTCACTTTATAATCGGTCCAGAAAATAATATAGTAAGCCCCTTGGGCATTTACAAAATAGAAATTTCCAGCACGAAATACATTTAAAATGTCATTTAAGTTTTCAACGCTTAGAATTATGGTTGAGTTTGCAAAACAGCATTTAAAACCTTGGACTGAATTTAAATGATATGCAATATCATGCTAGGTAGTAATATCAATCCTCGAAGGATTTTTCAAGTTGGCACAAGGCCCCAAACATGGCAATCAGCCCAAATTATGATGATAACAAGTAATTTCAGTCAAATACGCAGTAAAATCAACAACCGGGACGGACCAGGTCACAATCCCCAACGGTGCTCTACCCCACGCTCATATCCGGCGTGCGAGTCACCTCAATACGACACTATGATGTGAAAATCTGGGGTTTCAAACCCTCAGGATATTATTTACAAGTATTACTCACCTCGAACCGGTGGAATTCCTTGTTTGCGATGCCTTTGCCCCTCAAATTGGCCTCCACGCGCGTCGAATCTAACCAAAACCAGAGCAAATACATTACAATATGCAAATGAGACATAACCCAATCGAAAAGACTCGAAAAACATCGCAATTCACAAAATTTGCAAAACTCGAGCCCCGGGCCCACGTCTCAAAAAATTATAAAATTAACATTACCGGCTTCCTTATCTCGCCACGAGTCTAACCATGTAAAAATCATTCAATTCCCATATCATTTCAACCATCAAATCCTTGATTCTATCCAAGAGGGTTTTCTACCCTTTTCCAACAAAATTCTCTGAATAAACGCTAAAACTCGTAATAGATTCAAGTTATACCACCAAAATTTAGTTAAGAATACTTACCCCGTTGTTCTCTATGAAAATCGGACCAAAAATTGCCTTAACCGAGCTCCAAATCATCAAAATGGGAAATGGGAACGAAGTCCCATTTCCAGAACTTAACCTTTCTGTCCAAGCCTATTTCCGCTTTTGCGGTCCAAATGTCGCTTCTGCGACTTCCGCTTCTGCGGTTTTCCTCATTTCGCCCAAGACCGCTTCTGCGGTCCATTTTTCGCAAAAGCGAGACCGCTTCTGCGGCCTTCTTACCGCATCTGCGGTTTTCCTTAAAGTCGCCCAGGACCGCTTCTGCGGTCCATAACCGCTTATACGGAACCCGCTTATGCGAAGCCTTGTCTGCTTCTGCAGAAAGCCAAGCCTCCCCAGAGAACCGCTTCTGTGACCCCTTAGCCGCATCTGCGAAACCGCTTATGCGGTCCCTTTTCCGCAGATGCGGAAACAACAGAACCAGCAAATCCAAAACCTGAAGCCAAACTCAAAATTCTCCGTTTAACCACCTGAAATCACCCCGAGGCCCCCAGGACCTCAACCAAAAGCACAAACATGATCTATTCCCTTATTCAAACTTGCTCGAATCATCAAAACGCCATCGTTAACATCAAAATCCTCAATTTTCATCAAATCAAAGCCTAAGTTTCTTAAAAACTTCCGAATTGCACATTCGATCAAAAACCCGACCTAAACACCTCCGAATGACCTGAAACTTTGCACGCATATCCAAAATCACCTAACGGAGCTACTGCAACTCTCGGAATTCCATTCCGACCCTCGGATCAAAATCTCACCTATCAATTGGAATCCGCCAAAATTCAAACTTCGCCAATTCAAGCCTAATTCTACACCGAGCCTCCAAAATCAATTATGATCGCTCTCCTACTTCACAAATCATCCCCCGAAGCTAACCAAATCGCCGGAATTCACATCTGAGCCTTCTAACTATATAGTCAACTTCCGATTGACTTTTCCAAAACAAGTTTCCTTCAAAGAGACTATGTGCCTCATTTCCAACTAAAACCAATTCAATTCTATCCGATCAACTCAAATACTGATATTGAAACATAGAACAACATAATATGGGGGAAATGGGCGGTAACTCATGTGATGACGGGCCGAGTCGTCACATCCTCCCCAACTTAAACAAACGCTCGTCCTCGAGCATACTCAGAGTTGTCCTAGAAGCCAACCAATAGCTAAATGACTTCACCAAGCATAAACCCGGGGGTGATCCCACGTCACCCTATCTCATATAGGTCCGACAACACATAGTAATGGAATTTTTTGCAATCTAATCTAGCCCACCAACCATAGGACCACATTTCTACTTTTGAAATCCTTCATACGATCAAAATCCCACATTTATACTGCGAATAAGCCCGAAAAAGTTGTAACAACCCCATACCTGCAACCTCGGCTGCAATCATATGATATACCACATAACTCAACACATGTAGCGATAACTTCCATTCACAACAGCTGCCTACGACAACCAAATATCGATAGAAAACCTCTTCTTAGATAAAGTTTCATTCCAACTCTTTTCATATACTACCGATATAAACAGAACACACCATAAACCATAACCATTTCTCAGATCAACCATTCATGAGGCCATTTATCCCCTGGCAATTACCATAACAATTTTTTTTTAAACCGATCCTCGATATTTACCCTTCAAACATGCTGAAATCAAATCCGTTTATATTCATTAATGATCCCCATGATCTCCTTTGACCAAACACACCATCCTGGTGACATGACACAATCAATACGGCCTAAGCCACAACTTGCATATGCACACCAATAGGAAACGCATCCGAAAAGTCCCTCAATACCGGAACGGGATCAATGATAGCAACCTCTGCACTGACATCCACCACAAGTGCCCAATTAAGAAAGCACTCCTTTCCAGTTGTCCGTTGGTTCTTTGAAATATAAATCATTCTGCTAAAACATATTCTAACGCACTTCACCACGTGACCCGTGGCATTTCCAGCGTAGCCCCTAATGCAATAGTTCAAAGTCACCTAACACTAAGACAACCAGTCTGAATTCCAACATCACATCCAAAATATAATATACCAGCGAATAAAGATCCACCACCACAACATAGCCTGTATATCAGAACTCTATATATCACACAAATCATCATACCTGATCCCAGTTTCCACCATGTGAATACATACACACATTTCATACCCAATCATTCCACGACAGATCCTCAATATTTACCTGTGCTACCAAGAAAACCCGAATACCACTAATGGACCCAACAAGAACACGCTGCAATACTACTGAAATATAATCAGTTTAATCACATTACCTTTTTCTGAGACGTATACTCTCATCAAATCACTTCCACTTAGCAATATCATTTTCCCAAATCATCTGAAGATCATGTATCTAATCACTTAGGAGGAATCACTACACATCCCATGCTCTGCATGACATACACAGGTCTTGTTCAAATTCTTACAATACTGACACG
>MU745597.1:8265-26515 GCA_026770625.1 Nicotiana glauca
GCTGGGGCTGGAGGACGCACTGATGATGTAGCAACTGAAGAACCAGATGACTAGGCAGATCCCCTGCCCATACCCTGACTGAGCGCACGGCAGTCCCGCTGGATGTGACCTCTCACCCCGCACCTATAACATACCGAGATATCCAAATAGCAAGTCTCTGTATGAAATCTCCCACACTTGGGGCATGTAGTTCCCCCCTACTGCTGAGACCTTACTCCTGAACGACCGGACTGGCGGGACCTCCTACTGTCTGAACCTGGTCTCGAGTGACTGCTCTACTGATAACCGTGCACAGATGGCGGTGCACTTGCTGAGGACTGAGCATATGACTGGGATGGTCCTGATGACCCTCTCCCCGGAACTGGTCTTCCTGATTGACCCATTGACCACGCCCTACTGCTACTCTCCCTTTCTGCCCGAATCTTCAACTTCCTAACCTCTGTGGCCTGAGCGAATCCTACAATCTTTCCATAATTCATATCTGAGTGCAAGGCCGCTGTAGCAGCCTCATTCACCACCAAAGGACTAAGTCCTTGAACGAAACGCCGAACCCGAGCTTCCATGGTCGACACTAACTGAGGATCATACTTGGACAACCTCACAAACTCCATGTGGTACTCCCAAACACTCATACTGCCCTGTTTGAGAACCTCGAACTCAGTGGCACGGGCTGCCATTGTCTCGGCAGGCAAGAAGTGGTCCATAAAGGCATCTACAAACTCATCCCATCTAGCCGGAGGTCTTCCCTCCTCACGGGAATCCTCCCACATCTCAAACCACGAACGCGCTACTCCCCTCAACCTGTATGAAGCCAACTCTACCCCCCTATCTCTGTAGCCTTCATCTCTTGAAGGGTCTTATACATCTCATCAAGGAAATCCTGCGGATCGGCCTCTGGGTCTGTGCCTGAGAATTCTGGAGGGGCCAATCGCAGAAACTGGTGGACTCTGGAGCTGGCGGAATCTCCCTATCCGCTGGAGGACACAGGGGCATCATGAGATCTCTGGGCCTGGGCGGCCACTAACTGGGTCAACATACGGATGGCTCCTCTAAGGTCCCCTTCAGAAACCCTGGGACCGGAAGCTGGAACTGTATCAGAACCAGGAATATTGGCCGGAGGGATGGTGGCACCCTCTGCCACAGCCGGAACAGGAATGATTGTATCTGGAATAGATGGGCCGGGCAGATTCAAGTCCAGTAAGGCACTCTCACCCATGGCATCAGGTACATGATTCACATCCCGTTGGCCCCAAGGCCGAGTCTAGATTTCTTCTTAGGTGTCATTTCTGAAAATATCGGAACAGAGCACGAGTTTGACATAAATACTTCCACTTTTCACTTCACCACATGATATAGAATAACAAAGAAGTGGGTAAATTCCTAAATGTCCATGCAGCCCCCTACTTATAGATGTGGTCGACAACACACCGATAAGAAGGGCTCTACTAGACACGGCTCCGAGACATCCTAGGACACTTTAAAACCTTAGGCTCTGATACCAAGTTGGTCACGCCCCAAACTCGAGAGACATGACAGGCTCTCGACCGGGTATCCCCAGTCAAGCGGACCTGGGTGCCTTTCCTAACCTATGAGCCACCCTTTGTTTTCCTTATTCGGTATTCCAATAACTAGCCACATAAATAAATTTTAGATCACCATTTTTCAAATCATACATACATAATAATTATTGAAATTACCAATTCATTGTCCAACAAAAGAAACATGATTATACATAGCTTCTAACCCACATCCACTGTCTACGAAGCCTCTAAAGATACAACAGGATAATATAGTACTTGCCGGTAACAAGGCTCCGGCTATACCTTACACAATAGCAAAATAAAACGACAGAGACAAGCGGCCTGAGCCACGTAAGGCCCCGAGAGGAATGGGGCTCACCAAAACAGTTGACGGAAGGCGGAGAGGGAGCTACGATCGGTGGGCTGGGATACCTGCTGCAGATCCACCTACAATAATGACACGAATGTAGCATCCCCGGCAAAAGGGAAGTCAGTACCCTTGAATTGTACTGGTATGTATAACAAACTTTGCGCCAAGTGAACTCAAGCCATAGACAAATAAGTAATAGTAACAGAAACAACAATCAATTTCCATAAAGAAAGAACAATCAAGCCAAACAAGTTTTACAAACTCTCCTGTTTCCCTTCCCACATTTCCACATCAATAGATTTCACATTTTTGCTCATATTTTCATTTCAACAGTGATTTCGATCACTTTCCACCCTTATTACCTCGGCCACCCTTATCACCACAACCCGCACCTTATTACTTCGTGTTGCGGCGCGCAACCCGATCCCACCGTATATTTTCAATTCACAAACAATCACAATAACAGAAATGAACAATTCACAAGGATCACAGCAACAGTTCTTGAGAAATAGCAACAATAATTTTTTTCAAGTGTTTCCATAACCATTAATACTATTTCCGTCATCTTCCACAATTCACAGTGTTTCACGTTACAACAATACTTGCCCACGATAAGCCATAGGTGTTAATATCACAATCACTTCAGTTACATCACTTAAAGTTTCCTTACGTCATTTGTTTTTTATCTAATACCACATATCATAATCACAACCATGCAATCACATAAATTTTACAAATTACCCACGTGAATGTTACATACCAAACATTTAACACCAATAAGGCGATTTTACAAAGTCAAGGTTAGCCATACATACCTGGAGTCGAATTCCCTTTTTAAACTCTTATTATCAGTCACCAAGCAATCTAGCCACATCAATCTAGTTTACAAATTAACACATATTTCTTAGAATCAAAGTTCACAATCACTACCCGAATACATTTAGGTTATCAACCCTTCTTTACACAATTCTTTACTCCTTCCCAACTAGTCTTACTAGATTTTTGCTTTTAATAAACATGCGTGATGTTTCAACCCCTATTATCAAGAACTAATGCATGAGATTTTCTCCCTCTCAATAAATCAGAAAGTCAATGAAAAATGGGGTAGGGATTTTACCTGTAGAAATAAAGATGAAGACATTTGCCTTTACAATTTCCCGGACCAGATAATTTAAGGAACGAATTTTGAAGAAAATGAACCTTCTCTCAAGAACCCCTCCTCCCTCTCTCTTATTTTGTTCAGAAAATATGTAAAAATGAGGGGTTGGGGTGTTATATTAGAAAGGGGGTCGGGTTTTAAATTTAAGAAAATGGAAGTCCGGGTAAGATCTGCGGTGGCACTATGCGACCGCATAATTGAAATGTGGTCTGCATATTAGACCGCAAAACTGACCCCAAATAACTGGACATCTCTGCCTGGGTATGCGGTGGAAATGCGGTCCGCATACTGGTTATGCGGTCGCATAATGGACCGCATTTTCAACCTCAACTTAGACCAACTCTCTGATTCACTATGCGGCAGGAATGCGGTCCGCATATCGATTATGCGATCGCATAATGGACCGCATTTTCAACATCAACTTAGACCAACTCTCTGATTCACTATGCGACAAGAATGCGGTCCGCATAGCTGATCTGCGACGGCATTCTGGGCCGTACAAATGACAATTTTTTGGAAAATTGATTCTTTTGATTTTTAAAGGCTTTGATCACTACCAAGGGTCCGAAGAATTCTACACATTCCTAACACATATTTGGAGTCGACACCACGAGTTGCTAAGTTTTGAGACCAAAAATTATTTACGGGACCTTACAAAAATTTTCCCGCATCAAGATGAAGCAAAATGGGAGTTCTCTCCCAATTGGCAGGGACCATACATGGTTCACCGGGTTTTGACAGGAAGAGCCCTTATACTTACAGAAATAGACGGATGCAGTCAAACATTAATATGTGTAATCTTTATGCTTTTCTTATATGATGTAAATTGAACTACGGCTGAACTCATTACCGTTTAAGAGAGAATACGTAGGCAACCCTATGGGTTCGGTCACAATTCAATAAAAAATTTATTTTCCCGAAATTGGAAACTGGGGCAAAATTTTGAGGAGGACCCAAAAAATTCTGAAGTAATTTCAGCCGATTGCCGCACGAGTAGCAGTCAGAAATGTCAACCCATCAAACTGGGGAAGAATTTATAGGAGGACCCTCAAAATTCCATAGCAAGAGAGGTTGCAATGTCTAGAACCACATCCCAGTCGTCGGTTCATCTAAAGACTATTTTAATTATACATCTATGTCATACTTTTACAAAATCATGCATGTTTATTATTGGAGCTTCTTCGTTAAGCAACGTTACCCTAATAAGAAAAATGGTATCACCAGATCAAAGCAGGATGAGTCAAGCATAGCCAGCGAGGATATGAATGAACCTTTCCCTCATTGCAAAATTCACTATTTTTCTTTGGATGCTGGTACTAGGACTGTGAAATCATTAATTATACTCTACGCACATGGAACAAATATTGTTTCAAGAATACAATTCTCTGAGCCATTGTACTTTACAACATTTGCTATCAGTGCACACCAGTGATGTCCCGCATGTCACAATGATCCCAGTAATCACAATGCTGCAATCTTCTATCAGCTAAGAAAACTCTACTATTATTTGCTATTTATTTTTTGCATAAGGCTACTATTCTACTCTACGAGGTTAAGCTCTACCTCTATCTGCATTTGCATTGCATACGGATACCATTCTGACTTCCAATCATCATAAGGATACTATTTTGCCTTCAGAGGTTAAGCTCTACCTCAATCAGCATTTGCATTGCATAAGGCTACCATTCTGCCTTCTAATCTGCATAACGCTATTATTCTGCCTTCCGAGGATAAGCTCTACCTCCATCTGTATTCGCACTGCATAAGGCTACCATTCTGCCTTCCAATATGCATAAGGCCACTATTATGCCTTCCAAGGTTAAGCTCTACCTCCATTTGCATTTTCATTGCATAAGGCTACTATTCTACCTTCCAATTTGCATAAGGCTACTATTCTGCCTTCAGAGACTAAACGCTGCCTCCATCTGTATATGCATTTCATAAGGCTACTATTCTTCCTTACGAGGTTAAAGTCTACCTCCATTTGCATCTGCACGGCTGAAAGATCGCCACATACTACACTACATGGCTGAAAAATCGCCTCATACTGCATCTACACGGCTGAAAGATCGCCACATACTACACTGCGTGGCAAAAAGATCGTCTCGTACTGCATCTGCACTACTGGAAGATCACCATATACTGCATTACATGGCAGAAAGATCGCCATATACTGCATTGCATGGCTGAAAGATCGCCTTATATTACCTCTGCATGGCTGAAAGATCGCCAAATACTATATTTGCATGGCTGAAAGATCGCCAAATACTACATTTGCATGGCTGAAAGATCGCCTCACACTACATTTGCACGGCTGAAATATCCCCACATACTACACTGCATGGCTGAAATATTGTCTCACACTGCATCTGTACGGCTGAAAGATCCCCTCATACTGCATCTGCAATGCTCAAAGATAGCCACATTGCACGGCTGATAGATCACCACATACTACATCCTTCATGGGCTGAAATATCGCCAACTCATCCAAAGTCGTCATCGTTCAGAGGAACCATCTTCATATCCCGAGACACCTATGTCATGGCCTAAGGATCTCTTTTAAACTTTTGCATATCATTATTCAAAGGCATCATGGTTCGGAGACACCATCCTCATAGCCAGAAAATATTATTTCATGGCCTATGAGTCCTTTATCATACGCTTCATGGCCCAGGACAACATGATCTGAGGACGCCATTCCTAACCGTCCAAAGATAGCATTCATGGTCCAACGAGGATTTTAATCATTATTAAATTTACGAATAATATATGCTTGTATTTCTTACTTGTAGGTAAACCGGCGAGCAACAGCCATCCCGGCGGGAGCAGTTCCGCTCCAATTCCCGCAGCCATACCAAACCTAACCATTCATGTAAACCGACCCAGCCTTAGATGTTGCGTTTGTTCTTGAGATTGCCTCATCGGTATATTACGTCGATGAATCCCGAATTACATATAACCTGATTCCTATAAAACTAGTGATATACAGGTACCTAGGAATCCGGGGTGCTGCCAAGATCTTTCAAAATCATTTCGCTCGGCCAAAGTTGGCCATCGTTTCTTTATCCGAAAACTCTTTTATCCTTCCCGGGTAAAGAGGGCACCTGTTGATACCCAATTTTTTCCTATATATTTTTCATATGAAAAATACTTTCAAAATAGTATATATATGCATATATAAGCATGTCCAAGCATTTCATTATTTTTCCCATAATTTTTAAGTTTTTTAAATTAATTTATTTGCCCTTTTTACACATAAAATCCCCCATAATTATTTAAAAAATTATTATTTTGGTAATTTATATATTGTATTTTCATTTATGCGAAAATATGGCTAATGTAATTTTTACATATTTATACAATTTTATTTAGTATTTTTTAAACCTAAATTTCATATAATTACAATATTAACCCTTTCAAGGTTTAATTAGGTTTTATATTTATAAAATGGGGTCCTGTATTTTTAAATTGTTAATTATATGTCATAAATCATTTTTCCTTTTTAAATTAATCTTCACAATCCAGTTACTATTATTTTACAATTTAAAAAGGGGAAAATTGGCTATTTAAATAACAGCCCATTTGTATTTCAATTTTAGCCAAAATCAAGCCCCAATTACCCGACCCAATATTAATTTAAACCCGAACCTTACCCAATTAAATCTTACCCAAGCCCGGATCAACACTTATCCCCTTTTAATCTAGGTCGTTGATTATTCAGATCAATGACCACCGGTTCACCTACCTATAATAAACCCAAACGGCCCCTAAACCTAAATCATTTTTACTAATATGCCGCCCTTGAATCCCTTCTCCTCTCAAAATATCTCTGAAACCTAAGGCTAACCCTTGCCGCCGCCACCCAAATCCACCCTAATCCCCTTCGAGTCTCACCTAATACGTGGACTCCCACGGCTGTTTGAGGTGTGTACCAATCTCCTATAGCTCCAGGTTGTTTGTGTCCATGATTTCATGGATATATCTCAAAGAGATCTAGTCTAGTCTTGGCTCAACTTCTTTCAATGGTCTCTTTCCGACCATCCATGGCTGTTGAGTCAGATCCTTGACTTTTCCAGCTAGATCGGTAACTTTTCAAAACACAAGGAATTTTTGGATTTATCCGGGTTCTGAAATATATTTCTTTGTTTTGTATGTGTTCTTGTTTCGATTAAGTTCTTTGTTTTTAGTTCCACTTCTTTTTTGACTGATTCAGAGCTCTTATCATCTACAAACTCTACTATTGTTAAAACTATAAAAACTCTTCTCACTTGTTACTGTGAGTTTTCAAGAAGTTCCTTTACTTATTTCGATGTGTTGGTCTGATCTCCTTTACCTATTACTATGATTTCTTCGCTTTTGATTCTATGTGACTACTTCACTTGTTGACTACCATGCTTCTAGTAGGTTCTTTTACTGCTGAGCCTGACATACTCCTGTTACTGCTGTGTGACTGTGTGCATCTAGTTGTTTCTTTTGTCAATACGGTTGGCTTTGCATGTTCATTCTTTCCTATTTATATTGCAAAGTGGAGAATCATGATTCTTTGTTGACTAATATTGATTTCCTCAAGTTATGACTGATTGCAAATATAATTCTTATAAAACCCCTGGTTTCACTCTTTTTGTTTAAATTAATTGATTCATTTCCTTTGCTGTGATGTGTTACCCCTGCTGAACCCTTTCCCAAAATTAAGTATATTTTGTACTTAAACTCAATTATTTAATCTATACTTTTACTATCCCCTATATCGTTAGAAATCAATATTTCTCAAATAAATTTTCTTTCCTTAATTACTCATGTTAGTATCCGTTAAGCAGTAATTCCCTGATTAAAGGAAGTACTTGTAATAATTGATTCTGATTGTGATTATTTCCATATATGTGTTAATCTTTTACTTGTTACCTTATTTTCTAGTCATTTTCAAAGTTATAAATACCCTACCATATCTTATCTAAACACACGAACAACTAAGTTAAAAAACATAGACTTACATATTCAAAACTGTCTTTTCTTTCTTTACTGCTTGTGCTACTTCCTTGTCTAGTCGGCTGAAAGCTAAGGCTAGGCTTTGGAACTCTGATTGCTTTACTTTTTCTCCACTTTGCTCCTTCAACTGGTATGTTCCCAGCATAAATTCTGAAACCCAAACCTATGTGTTTCTTTGTTGTCAATCACTCTCTCTTTCTAACTTAATGGCTCATGTTGTTGGGTTGTACTGTTTGTTTATTGCTTTACTCAGCATGCTTTAAATTATGCCCTTCATTGTTCAAAATTTGATAAGCATATTAACTTATTAAAGTTTATGTCCTTCAACTAGCATGTCTATAATGTACGTGATTCATGACTAATTATATGTTTCTGATTTGGGTCTTCTATGTCCCCAACCCCTCTACTCCCTTGTTTGTAACTACTGAAGCATGTAATCCTCTCTGAACTAGTTCTGTTTGTGCCCCTACACCTTTTCCCTTCCAAAATTGTTTTATTAGGAAATCCTTCTGCTGTTTTTACAAAACTTACTTCAAACATGTTATTTCTGAAACTAGTTTCCAACTTAACTCCTGTGAGTCTATGTCCGGTGCTCTCACATGCACTCTAAGATCAATAGGTTTTGCCCTACTTTGTATGAGCCTTGCTCTGGGACCCTTGTTCTCCCTCTGAACCTGGACACATAGAGGTTGGCTCTTCCACACACTACACTTACTCTTAGTATGCAATCTAGGTGTGAGCACTGCTCGGGATCCCTTGAGGTCCTTAGGGAACTCTAACACACCCAGGTATGAGTATGGCTTCAAAATAATATTGGCTTTGAAGTGGGTTATTATATAACTCAGAGAGGAAGTCAAGATAAGGCTTTCTATGGTTGTAACTTCTTATTTTTTGTATTTTTCTTATGTAATTCAATCACTTGGCCTATAATAATTTGTAAACATTATGGGGTTGGCTAGTGAAAAAAGGATTGAACATATGCATGTTGTAGTTAAAAGGTAGAAAACATGTTACTAGGTTTATATTGCAAGTTGTGCAATAGAAATCATGTTTAGGATTCAAACAATGCATTAGACATCATGTTCATAGGATTCATGTTTCATGCTTCAACATCTCACTCATTAATCCATGCTTCGTATCTATCACATATAAATAATGCTTTTAGGACTAATAAATAAAATTGTTACTCATGAAGTTGTTCCTTGGTAATTCTGCAGCTCTGTTATTTAGCTACCATGCCTTAGGAACTCTGTCATCTGCATGTGCATATTAGAAAACATGTTCTAGGATCCTGTTTGCATTTTGTTAAAAAAACACCTAGTTAATTATAGACTCACGAAAAAGTAGTAAGGTACTATTTTACATTGCTAAGTTTCTGAATAACTGGTAATAATCGTTGCAACTAGAATAACATGTTTTAGGTAATAATGAGATCCAAACTGTCTTAATAATCCTGAAAGCTACTAAATACTGCATACACCTAGGCAAGCCTTATGAATTACATAAATAAAATTGAACTGCCTTTGTTTATTTATCAACTGCTATAACCAGTAGACATGCCTGATTCAGACTTCTTCACTGAGTTATATAATGAATCTGGTTCTGACTCAAACACCCTACTTTAGGATTGTAAAATTCAAACCTTAACAGTGTTTAGGTCGTGATATTTATATGCGTTATTTGCGCAGGTATACACGAGTCTTCTAATTTCTTACATGTCTCCCCTTTAAATGTAGTCATATGTGTTTTTGTATGTCGCATTAGCCTTTTTATCTTTAAACCTAAGAGTTAGCCTAAATCCTCCCTCTTATAGGAATATGTATGCGGTGAAAACCGGGGAACCAATTTTCCCCCGATGTGATACTGCGGAGAATGACCACGGAAGTAGGGGATCTCGAGTCGGTCGCTTCCCTTGAAGCCCGCCGATGCCCTATCAAAAATAAATAATTACTAGAGGCCAACGAGCATAAGTATCCCCCGAGGAATGCACTCAGGGTCGACCCAATCTCCTCAAACGGTTCGATGCCAGCCCTCACACAACGTAAAGCGAACAGACTGTCACATCTCATCCCTTTTTGTCATTTTATTAGATAATATACAAAGTTTGGGCTTCCCCTTTCCTATAAAAAGGGGGTCATTAATGCCTTGTAAGGCAGAGCTCCACTTGACTACGAAAAACGATTATATCTTCTCTCTCTCTTTCTAATTTGTTTACTCTCCATAGTTCAAAGTCGTTTATATTCTATCGTCCATTTCATTATTTAGAATAGGCCTAAGGCCACTTCGCGTCTATTGTTTTCTTACTTACTCTTCGCCATATCACTCGACATTGGCCATGGAGAGGCTTAGTTAGTTATATTTTTATGTGTTACCCCATCCCCGACTGTCCTTGATAACTCGATCTTGCCTAAAACCTCGAACCCGAGGCCTCCATTGATCTGTTCGACGCTCAGGCAACATGCCCCTTTGGTTTGCTTACTGCCTCGTCTTAGCTAGCATTTTATCGCTATACTTAACATTTTTAGCATCAAATGCCCTAACAACTAGTTTGAGAATAGATCACATAATTTTAGAATCGTATTTACAAATTTAATTGTTGTTACCATTTTCACGGTAAATAGTTTAGCGCCCACTGTGTGGCTAAAATAATAGTGATTATTTTCTTGTTGGTTTAATCACAGAAACACACGTTATCCTTCACTCTTTTCGTGTCCAAGATCCTTTAATTTCAGGCCAAAATGACTGGCTCAATAAACCGAGCCGAAAACAACAACCTCAAAAATCACGGGGAAAATGGCGTGGCTGTCCCGAGCGCTAGAGCACCTCCACAGAATCTTGAGATCGCCCTCGGACTGATCCTATAAGACACAAACTCACGAGACGTACAACAAGTCGATAAGACCTGTCACACTGATAGGAGCATATGACACGGTGACCAATAAGAAGTACAAAAAACCCCGGCCCGGGAAGAACAAGAAGTAAGTCTTCACGTTAACTTTGAAATGTTGCAGGCACAACAATTGGCCATCGCTCAGCTGTAAAGCCACCTGAGGACCCCCAGTATAGCAGCACTAGAGACGGCTCCCCCCGTCGAACGAACACTCGAAATGTCAAGCAACAACGGATCGGTGGCCGATCCCCTCATCATAAAAATACTCGAGGCCTAAAACTCTAGGGTTGATCTGATCCCGGGTGCGCCCCCAGTCCTCAAAGGCTTGGATTTGAAGAAGTTCATTCAAAGGTCATTCCCCGAGGAAGCAGCGCCGAAGCCCATCCCAAGAAAGTTCAAAATGTCGGAATTCCCTATGTACAACGACCCCTCTGACCCTAACAAATATGTCACTGCTTACACCTGCACGGTAAAAGTCAACTACATAAAAAATGACGAGATCAAGTCCGTGTTGGTGAAAACATTCGGAGAAACGCTTTCAAAGGGGGCCATGATGTGGTACCATAACTTGGCTCCCAACTCAATAGATTTATTCGCCATGCTAGCAGACTCCTTCGTAAAAGCACATGCCAGAGCCATCAAGGTAGAAACAAGGAAGTCCGATGTTTTGAAAATCAAGCAGAGGGAGAATGAGATGCTGCAGGAGTTCGTATCCCACTTCCAGATGGAATGAATGGAGCTACCACCAGTTTCCGATGATTGGGTGGTGCAGGCCTTCACCCAAGGCCTGAACGAATGCAGCTCGATGGCCTCAAAACAACTAAAGCAAAATTTAATCGAATACCCGGCCGTAACCTAGTCGGACGTTCACAACCGATAGCAGTCGAAGATCAGGGACGAGGGTAACTAGCTAGGAGCTCCTTCCGGCTCAGTATACCCCAACAGACTCATGACAAAGGAGACAAAAACCAACAAAGAAAGATACCAACCATACCTCGAAGATAGAAGAAATGCCCTGAGGAGCAACTTACCCCGCAAAGACTAAAGGATAGATCAAGGAAAGGACCCTCGAGGGCTAATCAACAGAACCAAGCTCGATCGAAACATGGCCCGGATGAACGCGCCGCTTTTATCGAAATATAACTTCAGCGTCGATGTATCGGACATCGTGTTCGCTATCAGCAAAATAAGGGACGCCAAGTGGACCAGACCAATATAGTCGGACCCGTCGCAGAGGAATTACAACTTAGTATACGAGTTCCACAATACGCACGGCCACAAAATCGAGGATTGCCACCAATTACGAGAAGAAGTGACCTGACTACTATCCAAAGGGCACCTTTGGGAATTCCTTAGCGATAGAGCCAAAAACCATTTTCGATATAGGGAGGCAATTAAGAAAAACAAGACAAATGAGCCACTACACGTCATCCGCATGATCATGGGAGGTGCCGACACCCCGCAGGAGCCCATGATGAGGAAAACAAAAATATCCATCACTAGGGAAAATCGGACTCGGGGATATATCCCCGAAGACGCCCTTACATTCAGCGAATAAGACACCGAGGCTCTATCCCAACCCCACAACGATGCCCTGGTAATATCTTACCTTTTAATTTTTTTCCAAATAAAACGTGTACTAGTGGATCCAGGTAGCTCGACCAATATTACTAGGTCAAGAGTGGTAGAACGGCTCGGGCTTACCGAACGGATTGTACCCGCCACTTGGGTCCTTAATGGGTTCAACCTGGAAAGCGAGACAATGAAAGGGGAAATCATCCTCCCAATTATCGTGGCCGGAATAACCCAAAACACCAAATTCCATGTCGTCAAAAGAGATATGAGATATAACACCTTGTTTGGATGTCCGTGGATACACTGCATGAGAGCGGTGCCATCCACTGTCCATTAGATGATAAAGTTCCTAACAATGGATGGGATCAAAACTGTCTATGGGGAACAATATGCGTCAAGGGAAATGTTCACCATACATGACGCACTGCTGACGCCCGCACTTTTGCTCCTAGAAAAGCAAATGGGTTAATCAAACCTCGGTCCCGATCGCGTTTGACACAAGTGAAATCTGCATCACGTGTACGCCATCGAGCGGGCATAATTAGCCGACCCTAAGACACCGCCGGCATGCCTCGCTTTAAGGTACATCCACTTTTTTCATTTTATTTCAGAATAAGAACTAACCGCCATGTAGCACCCAGCCCGAGAGATTGGGACACTGACGCTATCAAATGAAATTGAGACCCCCGAAGCACACCCGTTGCACTCTTTTTATCGACCGAGTTTTTTACCCCAAAACAAGGAAAGGGTTTTTACAGGTAATATTTTTAACGAGGCAACAACGGCAAAACTACTAAGAGGGGAAAACTCGACAAGGTTAATCAAAGACACCCTACCGGCCAACCTGCAAGTGGCGAAGGGCATTCCCCTTGGGAGCCGCCCAATCCAAAAGAGATGGAGAAACGCCAAAGCGAAGGTTCCTACGGGAAGATGACGTATAGGGCCGAGCGATCAATATAATCGAATTCTGCCGGGGCGGAATCATGTACTATTATCGGGTAATCAATCAAAAAATATCCATTTTTTCTCCCATGAAAGGAAGGCTCCCTCTGTAAGTAAAACAAATTATCGAACCAACCATATTTGGCGAAGAATAAGCTGGCCCAACACAAATAGCATGCATACTATGCCAATGAATCGAAGAATATCTTTCAGCGTCTCGTTCAAAAACGAGGTATTCAAGCTCAAACAAATCGGATATACTCAGAGACTTAAGCGGTTCAGCAGCCCTACAACCCCAGGGTCGGGACTCCGGGCTCTTGAAGCCATGCAATACAACCCCAAGATTACAATAGGCGTTATTCAAGCCTAAACTATTCCGACATAATCGGAGTCTCAATGTAAATAATTGGACAACTTGCACACCCCCAAGGTCGAAACTCCCGGCTCATCAAGCCCCCGAAAAACAACTCTAAGCTTACGAGAAGCTGTCTTCAAGCAAACTTGATGACTAGGAGGCTGTCGCCAATTGCCACGCCAAGGAAAATCCAAAACTGTAAGACCCTAGCGGGCAACCTAGGCATAACTAGATATATTCACAAACTGCAAGACCTCAACAGGCATGACAAACTGTAAGACCTCAACATGCATGATAAAATCATAAGACCTCAACAGGCATGAAAATCCCGATACTTAGGCTATACATCGCATTTATATGACTCCCTAAAGGGCATACCCTCGATGTAGACACCTAAACAATAATTAAGGGATCAAAAAATGGATGCGACGAAACACATATGACTACGGTTGAAACGACTAATACAACTCAAAAAATGTGACTTAGAGATGGCCGACTGTTGCTAAAAAATCGCATGCCATCACTCTGATATACTTCGGAAAGAACCGGTTAAAGAAGGCTTCCCTTCACAGGCAAAAATAAGCACCGGCAATGTCAGCTCCAAAAATGCAAAGCATCGATTTACTCGACCTACGAGCTATGAACCTTACGAGGTGCTTAAATTATCGCCCACAACAACTTGAAATCGAGTTTCCTCTGGAACCGACGACGGGTAAGGCAAAATATTATAAAAATACCTTAATGAGCGGATACAAAGCCTGAGGGGAAAACTCCACAAGGTTAATCAAAGACACCCTACCGGCCAACCTGCAAGTGGCGAAGGGCATTCCCCTTGGGAGCCGCCCAATCCAAAGGAGATGGAGAGACGCCAAAGCGAAGGTTCCTACGGGAAGATGACGTATAGGGCCGAACGATCAATATAATGGAATTCCGCTAGGGCGGAATCAAGTACTATTATCGGGTAATCAATCAAAAAATATCCATTTTTTCTCCCATGAAAGGAAGGCTCCCTCTCAAAGTAAAACAAATTATCGAACCAACCATATTTGGCGAAGAATAAGCTAGCCCAACACAAATAGCATGCATACTATGCCAATGAATCGAAGAATATCTTCCAGCGTCTCGTTCAAAAAAGAGGTATACAAGCTTAAACAAATCGGATATACTCAGAGACTTAAGTAGTCCAGCAGCCCTACAACCCCAGGGTCGGGACTCCGGGTTCTTGAAGCCATGCAATACAACCCCAAGATTAAAATAGGTGGTATTCAAGCCTAAACTATTCCGACATAATCGGAGTCTCAATGTAAACAATTCTACAACTTGCGCACCCCCAAGGTTGAAACTCCGGGCTCATCAAGGCCCCGAAAAACAACTCTGAGCTTACGAGAAGCTTTCTTCAAGCAAACTTGATGACTCGGACGCTGTCGCCAATTGCCATGCCAAGGAAAATCCAAAACTGTAAGACCCTAGCGGGCAACCTGGGAATAACTAGATATATTCACAAAATGTAAGACCTCAACAGGCATGACAAACTGTAAGACCTCTACAGGCATGAAAATCCCGATACTTAGGATATATATCGCATTTGTAAGACTCCCTAAAGGGCATACCCTCGATGTATATGCCTAAAAAATCATTAAGGGATCAAAAATGGATACAACCAAACACATACGACTACGGTTGAAACGACTAATACAACCCAAAAAATATGACTCAGGGATGCCCGACTGTTGCTAAAAAATCGCAGGCCATCACTCGATATACTTCGTAAAGAACTGGTTAAAACAGGCTTTCCTTCACAGGCAAAAATAAGCCCCGGCAATGTCGGCTCCAAAAATGCAAAGCATCGATCTACTCGACCTACGAACTATGAAACTTATGAGGTTCTTGAATTATCACCGACAACAACTTGAAATCGAGTTTCCTCTGGAACCGACGACGGGTAAGGCAAAATATTATAAAAAGACCTTAATGAGCGGATAAAAAGCCTACGGGCAAAAAATAGAATAAGAGCCATTGTCGCCAGCTAAGCAAGCCTATGGGGCACATATTGAAAGGTCTCTACGACCAGACAGTGTAAGAGCCATTGCCGCCAGGTAAAAAACCATGACAACTTGAGGATTAAAATGAGCTCGAACGTAACCCAATTCAGAGATCGAATCCAAAATACTTAACTATACAAGCCTACGGTCTACATATCAAAAGGTCTCTACGACAAAGTAGCATAAGTGACACCACCGCCGGAAAATTCAATAAAAGCTAGGGGTCGATTACAGCTCGAATCGTAACACGATTTGGAGACTGGACCCGGAAAGTGCATTATGCCTAAGGTCATGACATAAATACCACCAGCACCGGAGATGTAGTAAAATCTAAGAGTCAATTACAGCGTTGCGACCCCGGAGATTGGGACCGAAGATTGCGGTCCGCCTATGGGCATGATAGAAGTACCACTATTGCCAGGATCTCCTTGAAATATAAGGGCCATTTACGGCCGGTATTGCAATGCGACACAGTGACTGGGCCCGAAAATTTCCAAATGCCCAAGTGTAGGAAATAAGAAGACACTATTGCCAACCGGAAATTTAAGGTAATTTAAGGGGTAATAATAGCTCGGGTCGCAACGCGGCTCCAAGACTGGGCCCAAATACTGCGAAACGCCTACGGGCATGGCACAAATACTAGTGTCACCAGGGCCTCCAGGAAATGTAAGGTCAAATTACAGCCCGAATCGCAAAGCGACTCGAAGACCGAGCCCGTAAACAGTTGAAGAGCACAAGCCCAAGGGCGAATTCAGGATCAAATCGACCTGATAGAAACACCAACGAGCAGAAAATCAAAAGATATAAGTTCCGGGGTTCCCCCTCTTATTATTACATACTGATGGCGAGGCGCATATCGACCCGCATGGTATGACGAAAGCAATATATGCACAACAAAGAAAGCAGGGAATATTCTTTCCCCTATTTCCGGCAGCTACGGCCCGACGACCTCCTCCTCATCTCCCTCATCATCGGATATCAGGAACTCGGCATCAAACTCTCTCCTTTAGCTTGTTCGATCTCCTCCGAAAGATCAAAGCCCCCGGCATGAATCTCGCCGAGGGTCTCCCTCCGAGACCTGCACCTCTCGTACTTCCTGCTATTGATATCATGATCTAAAGCCTTATTCAGCTCGGCCTTAGCGGCAACAGCACTCCATGAATGAGCCACCATGTCCGGCCCCAACCTGGTATTATTTATCACCATCTCGGCCCAGACGTTCACCTCTTCGATTTTTGCCCTTAATAGATCGGATGAAAGCCTCGCGATCATCTTCGCCTGAGTATAATCACTCGTGCGAGCGGCCTGAATTTGCACCTTGACAACGGATGTCACGGCCCGAGTCCTCTCTCTAGCCTCAGAATAGGCATCAACACGCATCTGCAGCTCAGAGTCACGACCTAACCTCATCCCAGCGTTGTTCCATCTCGTCCACATTGTCATTCAACTAAAATAGCAAATTCCCAAGGGCACAAGATAAATAAAACTACCGCCCGCAAACACGGGTAAAAATAATGGAAAGCTCGAGTTGAAGCCCAACTCGGAAACTAAGCCTAAACGGCCAGGCCGAGCATGGAAGCCCAGCAACTTCTCACATCAAGAATCACACTTAAGGGTCCCCGGAACCGTCCGACCAGTTCCGAACTGAGAGGGACCCCGCCGAATGCCAAAACCAGCCTGCTCGATCGAAAACAACAGCAGGGAAAAGGTACGAAAGAAATAAATCTTTAAAACTCCTCCTTATATATATATATATATATATATATATCATGTGTGAAATAAAAGTCGCATTCTCTATCTATAAGCATGCCCTGCATATATTTAGAGCCAAGCTACAAAATAGCAAAATATACACTCTCCACTAAAAAGCTGCAGCTATCAAAAATCGCCCTTCATGACATCGACAAGAAGCGACCGAGTATTGAGTTCATCCGCCCTTGCTCGAGCCAATTCCTCCGAGAGAACGAAGCCCCTTGCGTCGATTTTTTCGAACACCTCTCTTCGAGATTTTCAACGAACTCATTCCTCGAACCTCCGCTCCCGTTCCAGGGTTTGCTTCAGCTAAACTTGGGCATCAATTATCTCGGCTCTGACTTTCGAGAAATCCGATTCATGTTTCCCAATCATATCCGCTTGAACTTTAGTGTTGTCTTGAGTCAAGCGGAGTTAGACCTTGGCCGAATCATTCATCTCATCCAATGGTCAAGCCTGCGCTTGAGCTCTTAGCTCCCCGCAAGCAACTCTGACGAAATTAACGTCACCCCTAAGGTACTACAAAAACCTCCACTTTTTTTTTCTACAGCTGATATAATAGAAAGGGGACTAGCCTTAAGAATAGGAAGGGGCGAAGCACGTATTACAAAAATCCACCTATACCATCAAATAGTTCCCATATTATGGGCCCGTCCCCG
>MU745597.1:27210-40901 GCA_026770625.1 Nicotiana glauca
ATGTCCGGCCCCAACCTGGTATTATTTATCACCATCTCGGCCCAGACGTTCACCTCTTCGATTTTTGCCCTTAATAGATCGGATGAAAGCCTCGCGATCATCTTCGCCTGAGTATAATCACTCGTGCGAGCGGCCTGAATTTGCACCTTGACAACGGATGTCACGGCCCGAGTCCTCTCTCTAGCCTCAGAATAGGCATCAACACGCATCTGCAGCTCAGAGTCACGACCTAACCTCATCCCAGCGTTGTTCCATCTCGTCCACATTGTCATTCAACTAAAATAGCAAATTCCCAAGGGCACAAGATAAATAAAACTACCGCCCGCAAACACGGGTAAAAATAATGGAAAGCTCGAGTTGAAGCCCAACTCGGAAACTAAGCCTAAACGGCCAGGCCGAGCATGGAAGCCCAGCAACTTCTCACATCAAGAATCACACTTAAGGGTCCCCGGAACCGTCCGACCAGTTCCGAACTGAGAGGGACCCCGCCGAATGCCAAAACCAGCCTGCTCGATCGAAAACAACAGCAGGGAAAAGGTACGAAAGAAATAAATCTTTAAAACTCCTCCTTATATATATATATATATATATATATCATGTGTGAAATAAAAGTCGCATTCTCTATCTATAAGCATGCCCTGCATATATTTAGAGCCAAGCTACAAAATAGCAAAATATACACTCTCCACTAAAAAGCTGCAGCTATCAAAAATCGCCCTTCATGACATCGACAAGAAGCGACCGAGTATTGAGTTCATCCGCCCTTGCTCGAGCCAATTCCTCCGAGAGAACGAAGCCCCTTGCGTCGATTTTTTCGAACACCTCTCTTCGAGATTTTCAACGAACTCATTCCTCGAACCTCCGCTCCCGTTCCAGGGTTTGCTTCAGCTAAACTTGGGCATCAATTATCTCGGCTCTGACTTTCGAGAAATCCGATTCATGTTTCCCAATCATATCCGCTTGAACTTTAGTGTTGTCTTGAGTCAAGCGGAGTTAGACCTTGGCCGAATCATTCATCTCATCCAATGGTCAAGCCTGCGCTTGAGCTCTTAGCTCCCCGCAAGCAACTCTGACGAAATTAACGTCACCCCTAAGGTACTACAAAAACCTCCACTTTTTTTTTCTACAGCTGATATAATAGAAAGGGGACTAGCCTTAAGAATAGGAAGGGGCGAAGCACGTATTACAAAAATCCACCTATACCATCAAATAGTTCCCATATTATGGGCCCGTCCCCGGGAATAAAGGGCTCCAGTAAAACCCGACTTAAATTAATGTATTCCCCTCGGAAGCGCGAAGAGGCCTCGCCTTGATAAAAAAGAAAAACCCCATCGCATCACATATTTCATTATCGGTGCCGCCCGCCTGGAGATCCGCAGCCCTGGGAAGGAGCACATCTACACCCCCGAAGGACCGTCCAACACCAACAACGCTCGTGACAATAGAAGAAAAGAACAACTTCTAAGTTCACTGTCATCAAAGGCAGAACCGACGAAACGCGAGCCAGGCTGCCCAAATGACATCCTCTTGTCCCTACAAATAGCTAACGAGGATATCGAAGGCGTGGCATGATCGCTGCCAATGTGACGCTACACCGAGGTAGGAAGAGCGGGTCGCAATAGCTTTTAGCCGAATAGAGGTCGGGATCGATTTCCTCAGGCAGCTAGTAGTGGAGTTGGATTTTTTGTCTAGTCTAGAGATGTGTTTGTACTCCTAATTCCACTTCAAACATTTTTTTTTGATTTTTATAACTACTGTTATAAAACTAATGATTAACACTAAATTATGCTACAAGAATATTGCTAAGTTGTATTTAATGTTAAGAAAGGCACTAGGGTCGTGACACTACCTAGGTGGCTAATTAACAGGTAGAAATTACTAAGGGTAGATTGATTTATTTGGGGCTTATGCTATAACCATTGCACAATTGTACCCACTCTCACACCTCTCAGTAGAGAGAGTGATCTTGCCCAATTGACTCTCTCGAGACCAATTGGGTAGTCAAATTTGATCAAGCATATGGTTCAAGTAGGGTGCTTACTCTCTCGAGATTTAACCCGTTAATTAGGACTATCATTTCTCATGAGTCCATCCCAATTCCTTTTTGGGTCAATTTTGGGGTCATAAACTCTTTTTCTCAAGAAGAGTCAAACCCATTAAGCTTGAATCTATATTTTCAACCACAAATTCAAAATTAAAACATAAAATCAACCCAAATAGCAAACACCCATAATCAATCTAACTCTAGATAACAACACCCATCAATTACTCATACTAGGGTTGAGCCACAACCCTAGCTAATGGGTTTAGCTACTCATGCTAGATACATTAATTGAAGGAATAGATGAAGAATATGAGCATATTAATTGATTACTAAGAAGAATCTACAATAATCTATTGTTAATACAGAGCAAAAGTTCCGAAAATGGCTACAAAAATGAGTCTCACGAGCACAGCCCAGTCTCTGATATAAAACTTGACCTAAAAATGGTAAAATGTTCTATTTATACTAGAGTGGAAAAACTGGACAAAAATACCTCTACAGGGTTAGTGCGGACCGCGGAAAATGGACCACGGCCATACTGGCTCTTGGACTTCTTGTTTCTGCTTCTCTGAAGTTGGAGATCGCGAACCGCGTGGAAGTGCACCGCGGCCGCGATGGAAGTTGGCGCGGCCCCACAAAAATGAACGCAAGCCGCATTGCTTGGAATTGGAAAAATGTGAGCTCTCTGAATCTCTGCTCTACGAACCGCACAAAAGAGTAGCGCTGCTGCGGAGCCTGACCGAGGACAGGGTGAATCGTACCGCGCCTGCGTTGCTCCAGCTTGAAAATGCCAACTCTCTGAACCTCCTAGCGCGGCCATATTCACCTTTGCGCGGTCCGCAATTGGTTCCCTTTTCCTCAATTTACTTAGTCTTTGACACTTGAGCAGGTTTCACTCCTTTTTGAGCCGATCTGTAACATTCGTCGCTTTGTCGATAAAACCTACAATCAAGCACAACTTGTGAGAATTTTGGGAGTATTTTGTAGCAATTTATAACCAAAGCATAGGCAAGTAGGGGCATAAAACATGTTAAAATCCCGACTTATCAACTCCCCCAAACTTAAACCTTTGCTTGTCCTCAAGCAAATAAAATAAGACCCACCCTTTAAAGGACAATCCAAGTGATTCCAGCTATCCTAAAGTAACCTCAGCAAACATCAATTGGGACTAACCATTGCCCTCAACACAAATGGATCATTAACAACATTCAAACCTTGAAAACTATGGATCAAATGTGACACAGGAGCATCAAGAATTGACTTATTACATCAAAGAACTCTCTCAATTACTTTGGTCGTTGTGGATCCCAAACTCAAACATCCTCAACTCTCCCTAAGCGAACCTCACCTTTTAGAGTATACACATACAAACCGAGGTTAATGGGAGTTCACTCGTCTCTCTCAAGGAAAGGTCACGAGTTCGGCTCTAGGTACAATATGCTTGACCCTCATGTAAGTATCCACTAATGCGAGTGTCATCCAACTCAACATCATATAGGGCTTTTGTGGAATTAATGTGAAGGCTTTTGGGTAAGGGTAGGATATGTTTTTGTTCAAGTGGGTTCAATCTTCCCTTAATAGATTCATTGGCACAATTCACTTGACTCTTTGAGTTATTTCACCTCTTCCAAGGGGTTAGAGACACACTTTGTCACTCTTTCTTAAGCAATTCAAAACATTTCTCCTTTTTCCACACCTTTTCACTTTTATTTTTATTTGAATCCCTTTTTATTTTATTTTTTAATTTTTTTTTCTTCCACATTGGGCTTTCTTTTTGTCTTTATGTTACCTTTCTTTTTCATTGATTTCCTTTTCTTTTTGCTTTTGTACCTTTTACCCCTTTTTGTTTCCTTTCTTGTCTCTCCCCCCAAACATAGACTTTGCCATTACTCAAGGGAAGATGTGGGTGCCAAGATAGGGTAAGATTTAGAATGTGTATAGGCTTGTAGCATTGGTTCATGAAAGAAGAAGGTTCAAAGCTCAAAAGGGTTAACTAGGGATTATCTCATTGGTAAGATGTGGAATTGTTCAACTTATCATTTAGATCAAGGAGAGCCTATAATCACCTCTCGAGTCGAATTTCACTAAAAATTTAGCCTCAACAAACATTCGGGGAAAGTTCTAGACCATTGGCTCGGGACTTGGACTCATAATTCAATTTATCACCACACACTCACGGATTGCTTAAGATATAGAGTTGAGGTCCCACAACAACTTTAGATACGATTGAGCGCACAATAGTCCCGAAGGACCACAGGATGTTTGTTTGGCCAACTCAAGAGTCTCAAGGTCACTACTTTTACCATCCTAAACACAACCACTTGTCTTTGACCATGGGATCAAAGGAAAATGTGTTAGGCCCAAGTGAAGCTATGCTTGAATTACTCTTAACCAAAAACTACTAAAAACAAAAGAAAAAGCAAAAATGGACTCAAACCCTTAAGAAGACTCACAACCTTCGACAAATCTTTGATAAACTGTCGTTAGAACCTGGCATGCTCAAGAAAACTCCTCACCCCTTTGACAGAAGTGGGGGGAGGGACCCTTGAAATCACCTCGATCTTAGCCTTGTCTACCTCAATCCCGTGCTTAGAAATCTTGTGACCCAACACTATACCTTCTTCAACCATAAAATGGCATTTTTCCCAATTGAGAACGAGGTTAGTTTCTTCACATCGAGCTAAGACTCCATCCAAATTTACCAACCATTCTTCAAAGGAGTCACCAACCACACTAAAGTCATCCACAAAGACCTCCAATATGTCTTCCACCATGTCGGTGATAATAGCCATCATGCGATGTTGGAAGGTCGCCGGAGCATTGTAGAACTCGAATGGCATCCGGGAGAAAGCAAATGTACCATAGGGGCATGTAAAAGTGGTATTCTCTTGGTCCTCCGGGGAAATTAAGATTTGATTGTAGCCCGAGTACCCATCCAGAAAGCAATAAAAATCTAGCCCGGAATGCGATCAAGCATTTGATCGAGGAATGGCAAGAGGAAATGATCCATGCGGGTCACCTTGTTGAGTTTCCGGTAGTCCATACAAACTCTCCTCCCGGTAATGGTCCGAGTGGGAATAAGATCATTGTTATCATTTTTCACTACCGTCATCCCTCCTTTATTTGGCAAACATTGGACCGGAGAGGTCCATGAGCTATCGGAGATTGGATAAACCATACTGGCGTCAAGCCACTTGATAACCTCTTTGTATACCACTTCTAGAATTGCCTCGTTTAGTCTTCTTTGATGTTAAAGTGAAGGTCTTGCATCCTCCTCCAAGATGATTTTATGCAAGGAAATGCAGGTCTTATCCCCCAAATGTCCACCAAAGTCCATCCTATTGCCCTTTTTCGCCTTTGAAGCACCTCCAAAGTGGCCTCAACCTAAAAGTTAGTAAGGAAAGAAGAAAGAATAACTGGAAGAGTTGAATTAGAGCCCAAAAATTCATACCTAATGTGTGGAGGAAGTGGTTTCAACTCCAACACCGGTGGCTCCTCAATGGATGGCTTAGTTGGTGGAGTTTTGCGGTTTTCAAAATCCAAAGATAACTTCCTAGGATCGTATGAATATGAACCCATACCATGCTATGCATTCACGAACTCCACTCTACTACCATCATCATCGACATCCATGTTAAGAATCACGACCTCAAGAGAATCTTCAACATTTTTCATAGAACTTGTGTCATCCACTATCACAGTTGTGACAATGTCCACAAATGAACACACCTCCGTGCTATTGGGTTGTCGTATTGATTTGCAAACATGGAATACCACCTTCTCATCTCCCACTCGGAATGTCAACTCACCCGCTTCAACATCAACCAATGCCTTCCTCGTATCTAGGAAAGGTCTCCCAAGAATAATTGGCACTTCAAAGTCCACCTCACAATCCAATATGACAAAGTCGGCCGGCAATATGAATTTATCCACAAGGACGAGAACATCATCAATTATGCCCAAGGGTCACTTCATTGATTGATCCGCCATTTGAAGTCTCATTGAGATTGGCCTGGGTTGCCCGATTCCCAAAGTCTTGAAGATCGAATAAGGCCTTAAATTTATGCTAGCCCCCAAATCACAATGGGCCTTGGCAAAATCCGCACTACCGATAGTGCAAAGAATAATAAAGGCTTTGGGGTCCTCAAGTTTCGGGGCCATAGAATGCACGATAGCACTCACTTGATGAGTCATCTTAATTGTTTCGCACTCAATTGACCTCTTTTTTGTTACCGGATCTTTCATAAACTTTGTGTACCCCAGCATTTGCTCAGGTGCCTCAACAAAAGGCATATTGATTGTAAGGCTTTTTAATCATCTCTATGAACTTTTTGAATTGATTGTCACTCTTTGGCTTTGCTAACCGCTGAGGGTAAGGTGGAGGTGGTCTAGGCAAAAATGTCTGGGCTTTGGGCACCATCGGCTCGGGCATATCAATAATGTGTTCCCTAGACGGGTTTACGGCATCTTGTGTTTCTACCTCGGCCTCATCAATATCTATCCTCACCTCATTGTTCACATTTGGTTCAACCACATCTTCAACAATCAAAGGACCCACATCTTCTTGGAACCCAACATCATCGTTCACAACTTGATTGTCATTCGAGGCATGCACATCACCGCCTCTTCCACTTCTTGTTGGAACCGCCATCATATGATTGTTACCTTTCTTCGGGTTCACTACCGTATCACTTGGTAGAGCACCCTTAGGTCAAGTATTCAGCGATTGAGAGATTTGGCCAAGTCGCACCTCCAAATTCCGAATAGAGGTATTGTGGTAAGCCAATTGAGCATCAGAGTGTTGGTTCTTCTTCATCATTTGTTCGAACATCATTTCTATTCTCACCATATCACTACTCGAAGAACTAGACCCTTGAGATTGAAAGGGAGGTGGATTGTTCGGTTGTTGGTACATGGGGTGCCTTTGAAAGCCTTGCCTCCGATTGACTTGATTTCCGCTGTTATTCCACCCTCCTTGATTGTTGTTGTTGTTGCTCCAATTATTATTGTTACCGTTCAAATTGCCTTGATTGTTACCTTGGTTAGCCCAATTGTTGTTGTTCCAATCAACCGAGCTTATCAGTCGTGCATTTCATGTTTCATGTGTCCATGCTTCGGAGATATCACGGTGATCCGGCCCACGTGTAACATTTCAGAACTGTCAGGTTGGATAAGGACTTGTCTTATGAGGAGGAGCCGTGGTTATTCAAGACCGGCAGGTTCATCAGTTGAGGACGAAGAGTTTCCCTTCTGTTCGTGTTTAGTGGAGAGGTCAGCCTCCTACGGCATCTACCTGGGAGTCCGAGTGCGATATGCGGAGCCGTTATCCTCATCTTTTTCCTGCCTCAGGCACTTCTTTCTTTAGTTCACTCGAGGACTAACGGTTGTTTTAGAGGTGGAGAATGTCACGACCCAAAGGGTCATCACCTATTTTTAATTGAATTCTATGTCTCTGAGGCCTTGAAAACCTTAATTAGAGTTGCCTCGATTTATGTCCGAAGTTCGGATGCGAAGCCGAAAAGCTTAAATATGAAATTCTGTGAAAAATGCTAAGTTTTTATGTTAAAATGTATAAATTTGACTTTGGTCAACATTTTGGACAAACGGAACCGGACCCATGATTTGACGGTCCCGGAGGGTCCGTAGGAAAATATAGGACTTGGGCGTATTCCCGGAATCAAATTCCAAAGTCCCGAGCACGATAAATAAATTTTTAAAGGAAATTATTTTTCTGAAATTGTTAAGGAAAAATTGAAATGAAATCTGATTAGAAAGCGATAGGTATCAAGCCCGTATTTTGGTTCCAGTGCCCGATATAGGTCTTGAATGTGTTTTAAGTCTATCCTGTAAAGTTTGGTTAAAAAAAGACATCCTTTGACGTGATTCAGACTTGAATTTCTAAATTTGAAACTTGATGAAGTTTGAGGAAAATTCATGATTTTGAGGTTTGATTCATTATTTTTGTGGTTATTTAGGCGATTTGATCGCATGGATAAGTTCGTATGATGTTGTTGAGTTAGTACGTATTTTTTGTTAGGAGCCCCGAGGGCTCGGGTGTGTTTCGGAGGTGTTTCAGAATGGTTTTAGACTTATAGGAATTGCAAGTTTTTGTTGTTCAGTGCCCAGGGATTTTGTTCATCGCGTTCGTGTGGGACCTCCCACGAACGCATAAGGCAAAAATCACAAGAGTTCATTTTCTTCTTCACAAATACGAAGGTGGTGACGCGAACGCGAAGCTGGGGGGGGTAGACCCTTCGCGAACGCGTCGGGTACAGGGGGAAGGGCCACCAGATTATTCTTCGCGAATGCATCTCTATACACGCGAATGCGAGGCTCAAGGAGATTACTCTCTATGAATGCGAGCCCCATTACGCGAATGTGAAGGTCTGTGGACCTGACTCATCGCGAACGCGTTTGTCTGTCGCGAACGCTATGAAGGATTTTGCCCAGTTATTTTATGTTCCAAAAACAGAACACATTACGGGATTTCTCAAATTTTTGCATAACTTCTTCTTCTCCAAAGCTCCTAGGCGATCATTGAAGAACTTTTTCATCAAAACCTCCTGGGTAAGTAATCTCCAACTTGTTTTCTTCCATTTTCATAAATATCTAATGAATTTCTAGGCCTAAAATATATGATTAACGGTAGAAAAATAGGGATTTGGTTAGAGTTAGGGCTTTTTGATTTTTCTTGATTTAGACCTCGTTTTGGGGTCAAATTTGAAAACAAATTATATATTTGGGCTCGTGGGTGAATGGGTCACTTGATTTTTGTCCGAACCTTGTGTTTTGACCAAGCAGGCTCGGGGTCGATTTTTGAGTTTTTGGGAAGAATGATGGAAAATCTATAATTAGGCATTGTATTCGAATTGTTAAGCAATATTTGATGTTATGAAGTCATTTATGGATAGATACAATTGGTTTGGAGCCCAATTCGAAAGGAAAGGCGGTTATTGAGGATTGAATTAGCCGTGGAAGTTTGAGGTAAGTGTTTGGTCTAACCTTAGCTTGATGGATTAGGAGTTGAGTCATATTTGCTATGTGTTTCTTGTGGAGTACGATGTATAGGCATGATGACGAGTATCTATATGGCAGTATCGAGCATGACCGTGAGTCTTAAATTGATATTTATTGTATTCTTGAATAATACTATGGTTGCAATAGTGAGTAGATCCGTGGTATTGAGCAAAGGCTTAGCTTATTTTCGTAGAAGTTATTTATGAGTTAGAAATAGTGATAATGGAGTTGATTAGGAGTGGAATTGAGATTGGTTATAGCTGGTTCTCCATCGCTGTGACGAATATACTTATACTGTTGAGTTCCCTTGCCGGGATAGAGTATTTTATGGTTAATCCCTTGTCGGAATTTTTGTTATGATTACTGTAAGCTGTATAATTTGAATGGGTTGCATGCCACAACCTTTTTATTAATGTACACATATATGGACCGGGTTGCGGGCCGCAATATATATTATATTGGATCGGGTTGCACGCCGCAACAGATATTATATTGGATCGGGTTGCATGCCGTAACAGATATTATATTGGATCAGGTTGCACACCGAAATAAATATTATATTCGATCGGGTTGCTAGTCGTAACAGATATATTATATTTATTGGATCGGGTTGCATGCCGTAACAGTTATATATATACATATTTGTTTAGTTTCTGCTAAGCTGAACTATTTCCCGAGGAATGTACCCCCTACCTTTTAACTACACATTACTTGTTTATTTTTCTGCAATATATTATATATCTGCACAGGTTTATCTAGAGTCTGGTCCTAGCAGCGTCACTACTTCACTGGGGTTAGGCTAGGCACTTACCAGCACATGGGGTCGATTGTGCTGATACTATACTCTGTGCTCTTTTGCACAAATCTAGGAGTCGGAGCAGCATACGGTGCGCAGCAGTAGTTCGGGGGCCAGTCTTTAGTCCATGATATCACGAGGTAGTCTTGAAGGCGTCCGCAGGCCCAGCATCTCTTCTATCTATTCTAATGCATTGTTTCCTTTTGTATCCGAGACAGACTTTATTCCTTGTTTTAGACAGTTGTACGTAGCACTCTTATATAGTCTGTGTATGTTGTGACACCAGTTCTTGGTAGAGGTATATATGGATTTTCTTATCATTTTGGTATATTTCATTTAAGTCTTTCGCTAAACTACGAAATCCGCTGTTGTTTAAATTATTTATTTCCTATTAATTTCATTGGTACAAATGGATTTAAAACAAAAGAATTTATGGATTCTAAATGTGTGGCTTGCCAAGCTTCTACGATTAGGCGCCATCACGACTCTCGAGGGTGGGAATTCCAGGTGGTGACATGCATATAAAACTCAAAATAGTTCAATCAGTTCAATTCATCTTTATATATTCTGAAATGGTTTAACTAACTAAATATGTCCGCTTCTTTAAAAGTTTTCAATCATTGCCTCAATTAACGCCGCTAGAAATCATGTCTATAGGATCTCAAGTTGTGTGTCTTTTCATTATTTTTCTGTATTCCTGATCAATATAGATATCCTACTTTTAAGATATCACTATTATGAGATTAGGCAAGTCTATAGGGAGATTAAAATCCTGCAACTATAAAAATAGTAGCAAGCTGAATAGGTCTTTGACACTTCAATACTAATTCTATTTTGAATACTTTCTGCTCACCTAGATATCATGTTCTAAGTTTTTTTCAATTAAATACTTGAAAATGTTGTTTGACATGTGCACTCGCTTGCTATGTTTGTGGAGGTAAATATGAGCTTTTAATTGTTCCTTTTTAAAAAAATTGAATCCTAATTGTTTTGATTGACGTTTAGACTTTTCTCCTTTAAATACCTTAGGATGGCCTATAACTACCTAAAACCAGAGGTCTTAAAATTCTTACAGGGCCACGAGGAAGGGATGGGTAGTTCATGCATAGGATATTTTTCAAGGTTACTATAACGCTTTAAGCTATGACCAAGGGTAAATTGGGTAGTAAGGATATGATGACTACACGCTAATGTCAGGTGTAGGCCCTTTTAGGAGTGATTATCGGGAAATGTGTAGGTATGATCATGTACGTTAACAAACATAGGACCCCTCTTTCCTATTCCCGTTGTTCAAATAAATTTTACTTTCCTCTATATATGTGCCACTAGTTCAAGTCTTTTCCCTATATATGTGGCACGACATTAATATTGTTATATAGTGGGATCGGGTTGCGCGCCGCAACATATTCAAGCATATTATTTACAATTGGTGATATTGTTACGGTAAAATAAGAGAGGATTTTGTGTTGTCTGGTGGAATTAGATTGCATCACAACAACCTATGTGTTTCTATTTCTTGAATTGTGTTGTTTATCGGTATTATCATTTGAAATGCCATGGATTTGTAATTATGGACTATACTGGTTTATTTCCTGAGGCGGTAGTTATCATCGTAAGTTGACTGCTCGTTCATGTTAAATATTTCTATTTTTCTATCATTATTATATATATATTGCATATAGGTTGTAGTGTAGGTGACCCGCCTTAGCCTCGTCAGTACTTCATCGAGGTTAGGCTCGACAATTACCAGTACAGGGGTCAGTTGTACTGATACTACACGCTGCACTTCTTGTGCAGATTTTGGAGTCGGTCTCAACAACACTTATTAGCGTGCTTGAATTGATCATATTAGGTACGACTGCTCAGCATCCGCAACTCCTGGAGTCCCCTTATTTGTTTTTATTCTGTTGTGTATTTCTTTTTTAGACAACTCAGTATTTATTTCAGACCCTTGTATCTATTATTCTAGTAGCTCGTGCACTTGTGACACCAGGTTCAGGAATTTTGTGTTAGGTATTTGACAATTTTAGCTTCCGCATTTATATATCAGACTATCCCAGATATTTCAGTTATTTTTCATTATTCAATTCAACTATTAAAAATGGATAATATGTTCTAACGTTGGCCTGCCTAGCGAGTAAAATGTTAGGTGCCATCACGATCTCGACGGTGGGAATTTCGGGTCCTGACACTTTTTTTCTTTTATTATGGTCATATATATTATATCAAACAAAACAATTATTTCTATGATATTGTGGCAAACTTACTCATGTATCAATTTGGGTTAAAAATCAGCCTAACTTTAAATAGGTTGAGATAGATTGCACTATTAGAATTTTGGTAAAAAGCGACAAAAATTTAGTGACCAAAGTTGGTCTGTCAAGAAAAGTGACCAAAGTTGGTCGCTAAACTGGTGAAAATAATAAAATAATTGTTTTAAATACATTAGCGACCAAGTTTGATCACTATTTGGTCGATAATTTCGTCAAACTGTTGACCGGACTGGTCAGACTTGCTTGGTCAAAGAAATACTGAGATTAGCGACCAACGTTGGTCGCTAAATGGGACCGACTTATAAAATTTTAATAATTAAAATATTATTTAAAAAATATAAAATATAAATAAATATAATTTAAAATTAGCGACCAAAGTTGGTCGCAAATGAAAGAATAAACAGATAGAGACCAACTTTGGTCGCTAAATTGGGACCCAGTTATAAAATTTTAATAATTATAATATTATTTAAATAAAATTATAAAATATAAATAAATATAATTCAAAGTTAGCGACCAAAGTTGGCCGCTTATTAAAATAGAGACCAACTTTGGTCGCTAATCTGGGTTCCATTTCTAATGTTTAACAATAATATCATTAATTTTAATATTATATAAAATATAAATAAATCTGATTTAAATTTAGCGACCAACTTTGGTCGCTAATTTAAAAATATGTATATTTAGCAACCAAAGTTGGTCGCTTTTCAGGACAACATTGGACAAAATTAAAAATTACTTTTGTCATGACCCCAACCCGGTCATGATGGCGCCCTGCCGCGAGGCTTGGCGAGCCTGACCAACACCTTCTCAATACAACGATTCATCCCAAACATGAAGCAATAAGGGGAACATGGCAACTTTAACAATAAATTCTGAATAACTGAAAAGATAATGTACGAATAGAAACCACGACTGAACAAGTACTCCCAAGACTTGGGGTCACGAGTATAGAGCCTCTAACAAAAACCAAGTACAAGTCTGAAAGATGAAATACAAATGTCTGAATAACAAGAAATAACTGATAAGAACAGAGCAATTGGTCCTGCGGACGCTGGCAGTTACCTCAATGCTCTGGCACCTGGATAAGCGGCAACAACAACGCTAAACCTCGGAAGCACCTGGATCTGCACACAAGGTGCAGGGAGTATGGGGTGAGTCTACCAACTCAGCGAGTAATAAGCATGTATAAAAACCCGAAGATTGGAAATCCACAATAAAGCACAGAGTAAAGCTATCTAACAGAGCTATACAGTTTAAACCTCAGAGATATGCATATAAAGCAACAATAATCAATGCATGCGATGCGATGCAATGCATGACCACTGTGGTACGTGCAGTCCGATCCATTTGGGTACCTGCACTCACTGTGGGGGTTCAGACTCCGGAGGGACTACTACAGCCCAAGCAAAATATCATAGCATCATACGCTGTGGCGCACAGCCCGATCCACTATCAGTCCAGCTACATGCCTACAAGCCTCATAGGCACATATATCTTACCATTTTTAGTTCAGTTTATTAGAAGAAAATATAGAATTAGGTGTCAAACCTCAATATTT
>MU745597.1:51956-63808 GCA_026770625.1 Nicotiana glauca
TCCGGACCTCCGAATTCACTTCCGTTTTCACTCCTAAGTCACAAATGATCCCTCAAAACTAGTCGAGCAATCGAAAATCCGTTCCGAGCCCTCTAACTCATAAGTCAACGTCGGGTTGATTTTTCCAACTTAAGCTTTTCTTAAAGAGACTATTTGTCTCATTTCTATCCAATTTCCACCCAAACCACTTCAAACTCACCAAACATGCATATTAACATACGGGGAAACACATAACGGGGATAACGGGGCTGATATACAATAAATGACGGGTCGGTCATTACATCTTTTGTATTTACTATCTAAATAATATAAATGTAAGTCGTTAACACTTTTGTAATACAAGGGATGGAGAGACTAAAATATACTCTAACATGCTATATATGCAGTTAAGTAATACTACTTGTAAATTGATTCATCGATTTATAACCTACTCAGATGCATGTATGTATATTAAGAATAAATTAAAATGTCTCGACTTATATCAATTAATATATGTATATGTATATATATATATATATATATATAGCATATATACTATATTATACCATATATATCGAACATACCTTGATATACAATACACTATACTATATATGAGACGACCTAAAGGGTCATCACCTGTTTTTTAGTGAATTCTGTGTCCCTGAGGCCTTGAAAACCTTATTTAGACTCGCCTCGATTTGGGTGCGCAGTCCGAGCGCATAGCCGGAAAGCTTAAATATGGAATTGTGTGAAAAATGCTAAGTTTTGATGATAAAATCAATAAATTTGACTTTGGTCAACATTTTTGGTAAACGGACCCGGACCCGTGGTTTGACGGTCCTGGAGAGTCCGTAGGAAAATATGAGACTCGAGCGTATGCCCGGAATCGAATTCCGAGGTCCCGAGCCCGAGAAATAAATTTTTAAAATGAATTATTTTTCTGAAATTGTTAAGGAAAAATTCAAAATGAAATCTGTTTAGAAAGATATTGTATCGGGCCCGTATTTTGGTTATTGCACCCAATACAGGTCTTATATGTTTTTTTAGTCCTTCCTGTAAAGTTTGGTTAAAAACGGACGCCGTTTTACGCGATTCGGACTTGAAATCCTAAATTTGAAACATGGTGAAGTTTGAGAAAAATTCTTGATTTTTGAGGTTTGATTCATTGTTTTTGAGGTTATTTAGGCGATTTGATCACACGGATAAGTTCGTATGATGTTGTTGAGTTAGTACAGGTGTTTCGTTAGGAGCCCCGAGGGTTCGGGCGTGTTCGGAGGTGTTTCGGAATGGCTTTAGGCTTGTCAAAGTTGTAGGTTTTCCAGTTCTGGTATGGCCATCTTCGCGTTCGCGGGAGGACCCTCGTGAACGGGATGAGTAAATATTGCTAAAGGAAACTTCCTTCTATGCGAATGCGTAGACTAGGTCGCGGACACGAGGCAACATGGGCTATACCTTCGCGAACGCATTCCTGGCCTCATGAACGCGAAGGCTAAGTGCCTGGGTAGGGGGGAAGGGTACACCACCTTACGCAAACGCGACCTTAAGGACGCGAATGCGAGGGCTCGAGGACCTATAGCTTCGCGAACGTGAACATGAAGGCCTAGCCTCGTCACTACTTCGTCGAGGTTAGACTAGGCACTTACCAGCACATGGGGTCGATTGTGCTAATACTAACACTCTGTGCTCTTTTGCACAGATCTAGGTTCTGGAAGCAGCTTACGGTGTGCAACAGTAGTTCAGGAGTCAGCTTTCAGTCCACGAGATTCCGAGGTAGTCCTGCAGGCGTCCGCAGGCCCGACATCTCTTCTACCAATTTTGATGAACAATTTCCTCTTGTACAGACATTTGTGTGTAGCACTCATAGACAGTCCGTGAATATTGTGACACCAGTTCTGGATTGAGGCATACATGGATTTTCGTTACTATTTTGGTTTATTTCATTTAAGTCTTTGTCACGACCCAATTCCCAAACCTGGTCGTGATGGCGCCTCTCGTGGAGACAAGGCCAGCCAGAACAACGCAAACACCTCTTCTAAAGCAATTAATTGACATTAACAATTCTAACACATGCTTAATATAGCCAATAATGTGGAACAACGATAATAACAAGGGAAACCATCCCGACACAGCCCAAATCGGGGCCTCACAAGTCATGAGCTACTACTAAGTTTGCTACAAGTCTAAAAAGTTAAATATCTGATGCAATAGTCTGATGGAACTCAAATGACGTAAAATAGGGGAGACAAGGGGCTGCGGACGTCTACATCTACCACGTAACTCCAACTCACTACCTGGTCTAGAAGGAAATCAGTGCTCGGGTACGGACTCTACACACATGGTGCATGGAGTAATGTGAGTACTCCGACCCAGTGAGTAATAATAATAAATGGTAACCGAAGGCATGAAAACACATAACTATACAAGGCAATTCTATATCAGGTAGTAAATCACTTAAAGCAGTAAAACAGTAAAGAGTCAAATGAAATCTCCTTTTAAAAACAGGTAAATCAGTTAAAACAACAAGTAGGTAGTGAGTAGAAATCTGCCCCTCGGGCCCAATATCAATCGCTTAGAATAGTATTAACCCCTTGGGCTCAGTATCAGTCACTCAGCATAATATCAGCCCCTCGGGCTCACTCTCATATCATATGGGTACCCACGCTCACTGTGGGTGTGCAGACTCCGAAGGGGACCCTTATGGCCCAAGGGCTATATCAACATAAGGCCTGAAAGACTTCTCACATCACTCATAAAGCCTGAAATCCTCGTCACATCATTCACAAGGCCTGAAAGCCTCCTCTCATCACTCACAAGGCCTGAAAGCCTCCTCACGTCACTCCATCCACCTCATACAATATAAATGTATCTCAGGCCCTCGGCCTCACTTAGTCCAGAAAACATCATAAGCCCCTCGGGCATCAATAAAATAGTTATGCCCAGCCCAAACAACAATGGAAATATCATTTAAGTCTCAGAATTAAATTAAAGTGGCTGAGTTTGTAAAATAGTATAATCAACAGGATTGAGTTCAAGTAGTATATCAAATAGTGAGGAAAGCATGATAAAAATCCACGAAAGACTCAAGTAGTCGGCATGAAGCCCAAAATATGGCAATAAGCCCAAATTATGTTGATAACAAACACATCTCAGTTAAATACGCAGTAAAAATATCAATCGGGACGGACCAAGTAGCAATCCCTAGTTCTAAATAACCCTGCGCTCGTCATAAAGCACGCATTTCACCCCAACATAACACTATGTTGTGCAAATACGAGGTTTCAAACCCTCAGGATATCATTTACTATCATTACTCACCTCAAGCCAGCCAAAATCCTAGCTTGCTATGCCCTTGCCTCTCAAATCAGCCTCCTCGCGCGACGAATCTGATCAAAACCACAACGAATACATCACAATAGGCTAAGGGAACATAACCCAATCGAAAAGAATCAAAAAACATCAAAAATCCTGAAATATGCAAAACCCGAGCCCCGGGCCCACTTCTCGAATTCTAGAAAATTTTACATCAACGGGTTCCATATCTCGCCACGAGTCTATACATATCAAGAACTCCCAAATCCGAGCTCAAATGACCAATAAAACACCAATTTGAAATACCAATTTGAAATACCAAAACTCAAGCCCTAGTTCTTCCCCCTTTTGGTAAATTTTCCTGAATTTCTAGGTTAATTCTACCATTAAATCTTGTATTTAGGTCATAGAACTCACCCCCAATCAATCCTAGTCGAAATCTCCTTCAAAAATGGTGGAAAAATACCTAAGCTCGCGGAACAAAATGAAACTTTAAAACCCTTTTTGTCCAGACCTTTACATCGGATTCAAGCCTAAGTTCTTCTAAAACTTCCGAAATACGCATTTGATAAAAAATACGACCAAAACACCTCCGAATGACCTCAAATTTTGAACACACATCCCAAATCACCTAACGAAGCTACAAAAACTCTAGGAATTCCATTCCAACCCTCGGATCAAAATCTCACCTATTAACCGGAATTCGCCAAAATACTAACTTCGCCAATTCAAGCCTAATTCTACGCCGGACCTCCAAAATTACCTCCGATCAAGATCCTATGTCACAAATCATCCCCCGAAGCTAATCGAATCACCGAAAATCATATCCAATCCCTCTAACTCAAAGGTCAACTTCCGGTTGACTTTTCCAAACCAAACCTTCCTTAAAGAGACTAATGCCTCATTTCCTACCAAAAATTCTACGAACCAACTCGATCGCATAAGATAAGGATAATGAAGCATAAAGAAGCTGAAAACGAGGAAAACGAAGTGGTAAATCACGTGATGATGGGTCAGGTCGTCACAGTCTTCCGCTCAATTATGAATTTAAAACAGAGGTAGTTATGGATTCTAAATTTGTGGCATGCCTAGCTTCTACGATTAGGCGCCATCACGACCCCCAAGGGTGGGAAATCCGGGAAGTGACAAGTTGGTATTAGAGCTTTATGTTACATAGGTCTCACAATTCACGGACAAGCTTAGTAGAGTCTGAGGGATCGGTACGGAGACGTTTGTATTTATCCCCTAGAGGCTGCAGAGTTAGGAAATGATTCACATTTGTTCTTTCTTGTCGTGCAGTTTGGTTTCTCAATGCTAATTGAATTTCTACTCTGTTCTTTCATATATGGAGAGAACACGCTCTTCCTCATCTACCGCTCAGCAACCCGAGCCCCCAGCAGCAGTACCCACTAGGGGTAGAGGGCGAAGACAAGGTCGTGCTAGAGGCCGAGGTAGGGGTAGAGCTCAGCCCCGAGCAGCAGCACCAATGGCGGAGCCTCAGGTTAATTTTGACGAGAAGCTTCCGGCCCCAGCAGTTCCGATAGGCCGAGCTCAGGTCCCAAAGGGGTTTATTACTACCCCAGTTCTTCAGGACGCTCTGGTCCAATTTGTGGGCCTCATGGAGAGTGCAGGATAGCTTCTTGTGGCACCAGCATCTTCTCAGGCTGAAGTAGGGTCCCAAACTCTTGATACTCATACTCTAAAGCAGGTAGCTCCCCAGATTCAGACTCCAGCAGTTCAGCCAGCTGGAGCAGCTCAGCCGGGTGTGGTAGCCCAGGCCGGTGATAGGGCAGCTATGTTTGTCGATACTTTATGGAGATTAGATAGGTTCACTAAGCTCTTCACTACTACCTTCAATTGTGCATCTTCCGAGGATCCTCAAGATTATCTGGACAGCTGCCACGAGGTTCTTCGGAACATGGGTATTGTTGAGACCAGTGGGCTTGATTTCACTATGTTTTGCTTGTCTGGATCCACAAGACTTGGTGGAGGGATTATTTCTTAGCTAGACCAATAGGGTTGCCAGCCTTGACCTAGGAGCAGTTCACATAATAATTTCTGGAGAAGTTTCTCCCAATTACATAGCTATAGGCCTATCGGAGGCTGTTCGAGCATCTCCAACAGGGATCCATGACCACCACCCAGTACGAGACCGGGTTCATTGATTTTGCTCGCCATGCTCTTATTATACTTCCCACTTAGAGGGAGAGAGTGAGACGGTTTATTGATGGGCTCATTTAGCCTATTTGTCTCCAGATAGCTAGAGAGGATGGGAGTGAGATATCCTTCTTGGAGGCATCCAATGTGGCATGGAGAGTTGAGATGGTAGTATCACACGGGTGGTCACAAGGCAGACAAGAGACCTTGTCAGTCAGGCAGATTTAGTGTTGCCTCGTCGGGAGGCAGAAATTCATATGATAGGGATCATCCTCATAGGCCTTCTAATCAGCACTCCAGGTCTCACAAGGTGCCCGTAGTTTTCGCGGATAGTATTCTGATCAGCAGCCCTATAGTGGACCACCAGCTCTTATTAGTGCACCACCGCTCCAGAGTTTCGGGTTGGTCATTCAGTGCGCCAAGGTCAGTCTTAGTTTACTCATCCATAGAATTCAGATGGATGTTATGAGTGTGGTAAGTATGGTCACATCTGGAGGGCTTGTCCGAGGTTAGTAGTTACTCAGTCGCACCAGCAGGGTCCCCGTCCTATGATTCAGGCAATAGATATTCTGCAAGTCGCCCAGCTAGCTAAAGATTGGGGTAGAGGTACTAGAGGTTGAGGTAGAGGATTTAGAGGTGGAGCTCAAACTGCTAGAGGTGGAGGCCAGCCAGTTGCAGGCCGTCCCAGAGCGATAGATCAGAGTGGTGGGGCCCAACCCCAATGTTATGCCTTTCAGGCTAGGCCCGAGGTTGAGGCTTCAGATGCGGTTATTATAGGTACGGTTCTGGTCTGTGATAGAGATGCTTCAGTGTTGTTTGATTCAGGGTCAACGTATTCGTATGTATTCTCTTATTTTGCCTCGTACTTGGTCATGCCTGTGATGTATAGAGTGTTCCTATTTATCTGTCTACATCGAGAAGGGGTGTTTGGACTATTTAGCTTATGTCTGCGATTCTAGTGCTGAGGTTCCCTTTATTGATTCTATGCCTATTGTTCGTATGTTCACTGATGTTTTCCCTTCAAACCCTTCGGGTATTCCACCCGACAGGGATATTGACTTATGTATTGATCATGTTCCGGGAACTCAGCCCATTTCTATCCCTCGATGTCGTATGGCCCCTACAGATTTGAAGTAGTTAAAGGAACAGTTGCAAGATTTGTTTAAGAAGGGTTTCATTAGACCCTGTGTTTCACCTTTTGGTGCGCCGGTGTTATTTGTCATGAAAATGGATGGGTCAATGAGAATGTGTATTGATTACCGGCAATTGAATAAGGTAACGATCAAGAATAAGTATCCGCTACCGAGGATTGATGATTTGTTCGACCAGCTTCAGGGTGCCAGGTTATTTTCCAAGATTGACTTGCGATCTGGCAACCATCAGTTGAGGATTAGGGCATCAGACGTCCCTAATACGGCATTCCGCACTCGGTACGGGATTTATGAGTTCTTGGTTATGTCATTCGAGTTGACTAATACCCCAACAACTTTTATGGATTTGACGAACTGAGTGTTCAAGCCTTATTTGGATTCATTTGTGATAGTCTTCATTGATGATATATTGTTATATTCTCACTGCCAGGAGGAGCATGAGCAGCACCTTAGTGTGGTTCTTCTGACTCTAAGGTATAGTAAGTTGTATGCTAAGTTCTCGAAGTGTGAGTTTTGGTTGGGTTCGGTTGCATTTATGGGTCATGTTGTATCAGCAGAGGGTATTCAGGTGGACCCAAAGAAGATTGAAGCAGTCAAGAACTAGTCTAGACCAGCATTAGCTATAGAGATTTGGAGCTTCTTGTGGTTGGCCGGATACTATCGGCGATTTGTGGAGGGGTTTTTATCTATTGCAACCTCGATGACCAGATTGACCCAGAAGGGTAACCAGTTCAGATGTTTAGATGATTGTGAGGTGAGCTTTTGAAAGCTCAAGACAGCTCTGACTACGGCACCGGTGTTGGTTTTGCCTACAGGTTCAGGGCCTTATACAGTCTACTGTGATGCTTCCCGTGTTGGGCTTGGAGCAGTTTTGATGTAGGATGGCAATGTCATTGCCTATGCTTCAAGGCAGTTGAAGATTCATGAGAAGAACTATCCAGTTCATGATTTAGAGTTGGCAGCCATTGTTCACGCATTGAAGATTTGGAGGCATTATCTGCATGGCATGGCATATGAGGTGTTCACGGATCACAAGAGTCTTAAGTACTTGTTCAAGCAAAAGGAGTTGAATTTGAGGTAGAGGAGGTGGTTGGATATATTGAAGGATTATGATATCACCATCTTAAATAACCCGGGAAAGGCCAATATGGTGGCTGATGATTTGAGTAGGAAGTTAGCCAGTATGGGCAGTCTTGCTTATAGTCCGGTGGGTGAGAGGTCGCTTACTTTTGATGTTCAGGCTTTAGCCAATCAGTTCGTGAGACTGGATGTTTCTGAGCCCAGTCGTTTGTTAGCTTGCACGGTCGCTCATTCTTCATTATTGGAGCTTATCCGTGATCGGCAGTATAATGATCCCCATTTGTGTGTCCTTAGATACACTATACAACGTGGAGGTGCCAGCCATGTTACCTTAGTTGATGATGGAGTTTTGAGATTGTAGGGTCGAGCATGTGTGCCTAATATGGATGGGATCCGAGAGTTGATTTTGGAGGAGGCCCATATCTCCCGTTACTCTATTCATCAGGGCGCTGCAAAGATGTATCAGAATTTGTGGCAGCATTATTGGTGCCATAAAATGAAGAAGGATATCGTAGTATATGTGGCTCGTTATTTGAATTGTCAGCAGTTTAAGTACGAGCATCAGAGACCTGATGGTTTATTTTAGAGGATTGAGTGTCATGCCCCAAAACCGAGGGACACGACCGGCGCTCAACCGGAGGACCCCAGTCAAGCGGACTTGGAATTTCCTTTCCTATCCCACGCGTTACCCCGTGATTCCAATATACATTATTCTTTAGAAATAGCAATTTGAACCTTAAGAATAAACTTACAACTTCAGTTCATTTCTAGTTTTTATCAATTCCAACATTTGATACCAATTACTTGCAAAAATACATACAACATTTACCAACATGGACCACGATTCTGAACCGTGCTATTACTTCCCAAAATACTTTTATACACCACCCACATTGTGTCTACGGAGCCTCTCTGAATACTTGGAACTCAACCAATACTTGGCGGCAACAAGGCCCCGGCTATACCTTACAATACACAATAAAGTCAAAAGAAGGTGGCATGAACCACACATGACCCCAAGAGGAAGTGGGGCTCACCAATACAACTGATGGGATGGAGAGGAGTTCTACTCTCAGTGGACTGGAGTACCTGCTATAGGTCCACCTACAATCATAAAACGAATGTAGCACCCCCGGCAAAATGGACGTCAGGACATTTGAATTGTACGGGTATGTATAACTAAACACCATTTAATTAAAAAGAACTATCAAACAAGAATAAAGAATTCATAAAGTAAATCAAAAGCTTTAACAATTACCACATTAACAAATAAAAGGGATCACATAGCTTTCACATAATTTCCATACCTCTAAGTTTCTCTTCATAGCCCGTCCATTGGGTTCACATATCATATTATACACCTATGCGCTTCATAGCCCGTCCACAGGTTCCACATTTTATATTATACCCCTATGCATTACATAGCCCGTCCATAGGGTTCACATATCATGTTACACACCTATGTGTTTCATAGCCCGTCCGTAGGTTCCACATTTTATGTTATACCCCTATGCGTTTCATAGCCCGTCCATAGGGTTCACATATCATGTTACACACCTATGTGTTTCATAGCCCATCCATAGGTTCCACATTTTATATTATACCCCCATGTGTTTCATTGCCCGTCCATAGGGTTCACATATCATGTTACACACCTATGCGTTTCATAGCCCGTCCATAGGTTTCACATATTATATTATACCCCTATGCGTTTCATAGCCCGTCCGTAGGGTTCACATTTCATATTATATCGGCACATGGGGCCACAATCATTACAGCATACTTGGCACTAGGCCATATTTCATAACTCAATCTTTTATTTCCCACATTTCACATCATTCCACATATTCATATCAATATCAATTTCAACAACAAGCCATTCAATTCAAGATGTCATGTACACATGAGAGGAACCATGAATCCCCGGCATATACAATATCTCCGAGATCATGCACCTCAAGTTTATTGACAATGGAACTTTAAACACCAGGGGCTCTTCCAAATCAATAGAGAGTGTACACCAACCCGAAATAAAAACACACATCCAAGGCATAAGCAAATAATTACACCAATTATTCTTGAATCCTTCCTTTTCAATCATGACATTATACAATTATAATTCAAGTTCTCGGCACGTTGGCCACACTCTATTTCCCAAATTAATTTGATTACTTCAAACATCTCTACAAATAGATGATTTCACACAGTTTGGCATAAGATATACAACTCAATCTCAATTTAAGGTCTTAGCATTTCAATACATGATTCACATTCCTTGCACCCTTTTTAAGTTATCAACAATAGCACTTTGATCATATTGGAATGCATCCTTTACAATTACAGGGTAACAACACCAATTCATGTAAAGTACCAATCACAACAAGAATCCAAAGTTCAATCTTACCACATTTACGCAACCCATGTCTTCACTTCCAAACACTTTTGTACATTACCAACAACTAGACACAATCAGTCAAATACTTTTGGTATACATAAGAACAATTTGGAGGATCAACCATAACGAGTTTTCCCACACCATTTGGCATCAAAATCTCAATTTAAACTTGACTTGAAGTCTAGGCATTTTAGCACATAGTTCCCATTATTCACATATCTTCATTTACCAAGAATAACATATTAAACACATTGAGGTACATCCTTCACGTATATTCTTGCAACACACAAATTCTTTGAAATAATGAATACTACATAAATCAAATTCCGGACTTAAAACATACATAGGGACACCATGGGAGCTCAATTTCTAAGAAGAGGGAGTTTTAGCCATACATACCTCAAATTCGCCCCTTAATGATACTACAACGATCGAATACACTTAAGCACCTTCAATCTACACTACAACATTCAATAGGGCCAATATTAGTAATAAATTCCATAACTTATGCCATTTAGGACTATTATCAAACACCTTGTAGGTATAGATCTTTACGTCTCATAACCGTAGTATTAGTTCATCCAACCATCACCACTAACCAACAATTCATTCCACCATCATTCCTAACCAATTTATAACTTCCAAAAATATATGTAAATCCATTTGTTCATACTCAACCATTAACCTCCTTAATTAACCCATTTCATAATCTCTACAACCAACACAACCTAGGTTAGGCACTTATGGCTTTCAATCACTACACCAAGAGTTCTAACACTTAATTCATACTCATATTCCCATAATATATCCATATATGTAAGTATAAGGTGTAGGATTACCTCTTGTAGACCAATTCTTGAAAGACAACTTTGGGGTGTTCTTGAGGTTTTGAAAAAATCCTATGAAATCCAACCAAAATCTTGTTGTAACTAGTAATTGAGCAGCGAAATCACCGTAAAAACACACTTAAAAACTCACCTTAGGTGTGCAATTTGATGCCTTGGTCGAGTTGGGGTGTAGAGAGAACCCTAACCTTGAGAGATATCTCAAAATCTCTTATTTCCAGTCTTTAGGGGTATTGAAACCTTTCAGTCGCGCGAACTTTCACATAGTTCGCGTGTTGTTCGCGCGTCGGGGCAGAATACTCAGCAAAAACGCGCGAACTCGCACGAAGTTTGCGCACTGTTCGTGCGAGTGACACGTGATCAGTAAAATGGTCCTAACTTTCTGTATACACCTCCAAATGATGAACGGTTTATTGCGTTGGAAAATAGACTCAAAGGGCTTTAATTTGATAGGTTTGGAATCATACAACTCCTTATATAACTGGAGATATGATCATTCAAAGTGAGGTCTTGTGCGCACTCATTTACAAATTTCGTCTAATATGAAATTTTCCAACTTGGCTTAGGCTTAGACCTCTCCTTAGACCCCAAATCACTTATAATAAGACTTATACACTTATTACCATATCCAATTGATATCCATAATATCATAAATCCTTATTTGCACATGAGATAAAATAATTTAGCCTACCTTGGCACGACAAAATCTTAAATCACTCGGAAAAAATTTCCGGGGCCTTACATTCTCCCCCCTTAGGATCATTCGTCCTCGAATGAGGATTGACGTCCGTTCACTAGCCATACTTATGTAACTTCAGCTTGTTCACATCATGATATATATCAGTAGCCACGAGTTTGCCTGAGTTTCCTTTGTAACTCGGCCTATCCACCTGTCAGAGAACCACCAAGATCATCCTAAAAACACATCCACAATTC
>MDKF010918864.1:0-23857 GCA_026770625.1 Nicotiana glauca
TCTTGCATGTTTTACTGATGAACCATTTTCTTTGTTCATCCTTCTCATTGGAAATACCTTTTCTGCTGGGGATATCCCCCCTTCTCTTGTGGCATATCTAGGGAACGGCCATTTCCCCGACCTTTGAGTCTCACTGGCCTTGGCCTTGAGGTTATTAACCTTCTCTTTCTGCGGGGGATATCCCTCTTGACACTGATCCATCCCTTTGTCAATTTCCTCTTGCTGGGGAATATCCTTCAGGACACTGGCCTCTGCACTTGTTCCCTCCTGGATTATACCCCTTGGATGTACCAATTAGTTTCCGTCTTGCATAAATGGAAGGATGATGGCAAATTTTGAAGTCATTTCTAACTTGTTCTGACCAGACAGACTTTACTGGGGAATTTTCGATGAAAGGAGAAAGATAAAAGGAAACAGGATAAAAGACAAAGGAAAGATGACTCTCTAACAAGAGAAACTATAAAATAAAACCCTATCAAACGCGGGTACCAACTCTAATGGTTATGACATGCACATATAGCCTATCCTCCGTTGTTAATTCACTTTTCATAATCTTCGCCTGGGCTTTCCCATCTGATTCTCAATCCTATTCGACTTGTAATGCCCGCATGTTTTAACTATCAAGTCTCTCTCATTTTGATTTCTCTCAGCTTTCATCGCCTTATGGTGCCCGTGAAGGTTTTCACCGTTAAGACTCTCTCATTTTGTATTACTTTTCAGCTGGGGATTGGGGTGTTACCACTAAGACTCTCTCACATTTATTTTCTGTTGGAGGTCAGAGCCTTTTCTGATGGGAATCAAAGTGTTGCGTTCTGATAAGACTTCTCTCATTTGCATGACTTGGCATCTTTTGTAGACTGATCGAAAGGTCTTTCTTTGGACCGTAACGTGGGATTTGGGATAGGCTAGAAAAAATGGTATTTAAAGGTTGTATAAACTTGGGTGCACATTTATGTGACCCAAATCCAAATCTCAACGGAGTCGAAATGTGTCGATAACCATGGGTACATTGATGTGACGTGGCTCAAAAACAAAATAATTTGGGTTCAAAATTTACAACCTTCGTAATTAGATTTATTTATAATAAACACAACTTTTGCCCCAGTTTCTTGTTGGGGATTTTTTATTTTTTTTGTTACACTATGACCGAGTCGTGAAGCGCCAACATATCCTCATTGAGGAATCAGGTCAAACGTAGTTCCCAATTGCTCGTTGTTCTAGTTTTTCTTTCCACTTATATTCTCTTTTTCTTTACTTTATCTCCTTTTTTTGTTTTGTTGTTTTTTGTTGTTTTCTTTTCCCCTTTTTTCTTTTTCTTTATCTTCCATGTTTGTGTTTCTAATCTTTGCTACTGATTCCGAAGGAGGGGTATGAAAGAAATCGAATAAGGCTCAAAGGGTTAACGAAGGATAATGTGTTTAGAAAGCAGAATAAAATGCCTTCATCATTCCAATCTTCAAAACATGCCAAGTGCAAACAACACGGTTAACGTTCGCCATATTTTTAAAGCAATGTTGGGCAACACTCTCATTTTCATTACCACGAAGGACCCCCATATCAACATGGCCAACTTGCCTTCAACGGTTTTCGTTTTACTTTCCCCAGTTTCACATGACTCGGGTTTCAAATGCTCTCAAACTGTTCATATTTCCTTTAAATGTCCCAATCACCTCCCAATGGCTTTACGATTAACTTTTAAGATTAGCCCAAAATTATGTGTGCATGCCATGTCACTAGAGTTGACGGAAAAAAAGGACTATAAAGAGGAAAGACTTAAATCAAAGAAAAATGACTAGAAATAACGGAAGACATAAAATTGCATTAGACAGACGAAACGGTTCGAACAACACGATAAATATAATAAACTGGGGTAAGACCCTGTGACCAAACCTAGACAACACTAAACGAGGCACTACCAACCGAAGGGATTTAGACAAACTCAAAAGATATAAGAGTTTGATTTACAAGACAATATCCAGATTACAACCCTGAAATAACCTCGACAACAGAAATGACAACAAAATAAGCCACCAAAACTCCACTCTGATTGACCAAGAAATGGAAAGTCTTCCCAATTACCAAGCACGGCATTTTGGCCACTGAGCTTCGCATCAATATTACCAAGGCCACTATCTGCTTCAACATTTTCAACTTTAGTCAATACATCCCCAAGAGGATTCACGTGCTCCTTGTCCCGAGGCAACATCCCCACAAAATGTGCATCATAACGTGCAGGTAAAGGACTATGTGCAATATTATGGGTGTCATTGTCTTGGATCTCAATCAGGTTTTCTTGGATCTTGTGTTCCCGGCTCACCACAAACCAACCACCTCAATTTTCTTAACAATTCAAAACAAAATATGTTAGAATGGACTCAGTCGGTCCTTATTATTAACAACATTTTTGTGGACTCAGTTAGTCCTTATTATTATCAAAACTTTTTCTTTTTCATTTCATTTTCTCTTTTCTGTTTTTCATTTATTTTTTAAAATTTTTTTTTTTGCTTTTTGGTTGTGGTCGAATCTTATGGAGATTGTCTACGTATCATGACCCCGCATGAATCAGACCTTGCATAGTTCAGGCAGATAAAAGGCAAACAACAATAAAATATTTTTTTTAGTTTTTCGTAATAAAAACAAACTTTGATTTAAAACAAAAGTTTTAAAATATGACCAAACTAACAGACTTTGACGAAAAGAATACTTGCAAACTTGAAAATCAAATAACCCACATACTCTAATCAAAAGAAATATAAATTAAAAAAAATAGACTGGCAGATTCCTTCCTTTATATGTCAATTTTAACCAAATGTCTATTTTGGCAGACGTGGCCCCTTCTCAATTTCACGTGAATTTTGAGGTCGGGAAGGATTATTTTACAAACTTTTCCGTTCTTTTACGAAAACAGCCTTTCGACAACTGAAAGATACTCTAAAGCTATCTCGGCAAGAACAATTTAAAACACCGCCGAAGCTGGCTTGGCTCATTTCGACCAAAAATCCAAATGGCGTTCAGTTGCCCTTTTTTTCTTGTTATTTTTTCAAATTAAAATAAAACACCCGATTTTGCAAACACGGACTTTCAGCACCTCGGGGGCGAAGATTTTAAGGTTGTGTTAGCTAACCAACCAAAATCCTAAAAATTACCAAAGGTGGCCGTTTATGCAAAGTCAGCCTTCCGGCGTCCCTTTCGGGAACATTCGGCTATTTATGGCAAAAACAGCATCACCGAATTATTTATGACTATTACTTTTGTGATGAGCATCACCGGCTCAAAATTTCCGTACTGTTTTGGCAGGTCTTGATGTAAAGAACAAATGCTGCATTATTTCTTCAATTGGTTCTGCACAACAACAACACTTTGATGCCATTGAGTACCCCACCCTTCTGAAGAAATCATCGAGAGGTAATTTGTTTGTCCATAATTTCCACATGAAAATGCAATCTTAAAAGGGAGACCTTTCACCCAGATTTTTATATATGTATTACATGGCTCATTCCTTCTTCTCAAGTATTCCCACGCTGACTTCACACTGAACTCTCCCCTAGTCTCATGCATCCACGCAAGTTTGTCAAGAACAAACTCCATTGCTGGTGGTTTTAAGTTTTCCAAAATATAAGTGGCGAGATAAGTTGGTAAGATCTCCTTGAGCAGCTCCTCATCCTATTGTCCTTTCCGTACCACATTATAAATGTTTTGAATTGACTCATCGCAGGAAAAATCTAATGGTGTGACAAAATATAGAGCTCCCGGGCCTGTCCAATTTTCGAACCAGAATAATGAAGATCCTATCTTAGATTGCCATAGTATTTGATGCTCAATACGATCTCTGCATTCAAGCATCTTTCTCCACACATGAGATCTACGTCTCCAAGGTACTATCATAGGATTGAGCTTTTTGCAATATTTTTGACTTATAAATGCGCTCCACATGGTTGGTTTTGTTCTGAAATTCCACCATAATTTGCAGAACAATGCTGTGGACATATCATGCAAGGATCTGAATCCAACACCACCTTCTTCACATGGTAAGCATAGAGTGTTCCAAGATGCCTAATGTCTGCTTGATACACAAACCGAGTTACTCCAAAATTACTGTGTAAAAATCTTGTGTAATCTATTAATCACACTTGCAGGGTGATTTACTGCTAATATCATGTGTATAGGCACACTTTGAAGTTCACTAGTTATAAGTACTGCCCTTCCACCTATTGATAGAAACTTCCCTTTCCAATTCTGCATCATGTCCATTACTTTTGTGATGAGCTCCTTGTAATAATCCATCTTCCTTCTGAAATAGAAAATTGGACAGCCCAGGTATGTGAATGGAAAACTCTGTTTAGATATACCAGTGATCCTCTGTACCTTGTCTATCACTTATGCACTAGTTGATTGATGTAAATACATAGTTGATTTTATCTTGTTGACTAACTGGCCAGATACATCTTCATAAGCTTTCAAGACATGCATTACTAGTGTCAAAGAAGTAGCATCGGATGAAGAAAAAATAATTGTTTCATCAGCATAAGCTAGATGATTAATCTTGGGACTCCATTTTGGCATTCCAAATCCACAAAATTCCAGGTTAGTATGTAGTGCATTCAGACCTCTTGACACTGCTTCTGCTGCTAGGATAAACAAAGTAGATGATAATCAGTCCCCTTGATTCACCCCTGGTTGATATGAAAAAACCATAGGGTTGTCCATTAATCAACACTGAGTACCAGTTATTATAGACAACTCCAAATATCAGGACTATAAACCTTTCTTCAAATCCATCTTCCTTAAAACCTTTGTCAGAAAGAGCCAAGACAGTCTATCATAACATATTCTACACACTTTCTACCATTGAAGGTACGTTCTCTATTATCCTAAAATCTGTAGGAGCTGAACCCTCGTGAATTTGATTTTTAAAAAATGTCAAAGCTTCTTCTGCTATTTCAGAATTTTCCTCCAACCAGTTTCCCTCTGAGTTCTGAATCCTTTTTAATTGTAGTCTATTCCTTCAACCATTCACTTGTTCATGGAAAAAAAATTGTATTCCTATCTCCATCTTGAATCCATTTCATACCAACCTTCTACTTCCAAAACTCCTCTTCTAGAGCCAGGTATCTGATAAGTTCTGATTGAACTTTCTGCAGCCTTTGTCTACTTTGTTGTGTAGGATTACTTTCGAACTCTCCCTCATGAACAAGCACCACTTCCTCCAAGTTTGCAATTTTATGGAAAATGTCCCCATATGTATTTCTGCTCTATGAAGATAAAGCCTTTTTCAACCTCTTCAGCTTCTCATTAAACATAAAGAAAGGATCCCCTTTAAAATCAACTTTCCAATTCGCCTTCACTACATCCTTGAAAGTAGGATGTTTTGTCCAGAAGATAAGAAATCTAAAAGACTTCATAAATGGAATAACATTAGTTTTACATGTTAGTTCTATATGACTGTGATCAGATCCTATTTTAGATAAATGAGTGACTTCAATTGTAGGAAACATCTGCTGAAATTCCTGATTTGCCAAACATCTGTCAAGTCTCTCAAAAATGCAATCATCTTCAGCTCTCCCTTTCCACCAAGTGAATATACTTCCATTAAAGCCTAAATATGTGAGGTTACATGTATTGACACAATGCCTAAAATCATTTACGTCATTCATCGGTACTGGTAATCCACCAAACTTCTCCTCTTCATCCCAAATAACATTGAAATCTCCTGCCACAAGCCATGGCAAGGTCATGTACCTTGCAAGGTAATACATACTATCCCACAGTTCAATTCTTTCTATAGAGTCACATTTAGCATAAACAAAATGTGACAATGAAAGAGGTTTGAGTATCCATATTTGTCAGCTTTATCATCAACTATTGTTTTGTATTAATCATCACCTCTACACCATGATCCTCATCTACAAAAACTCATGTCTTGTTTGAAACATTAGAGAAGGCCTGCAGCATACCAATTTTCCTACTGTATGTTTCTATCTTCCTAGGATTCTGCATTGGTTCCATGATTTCTATGAAATGATAATGATGTTGCTTGTATAGTAATATGCCTCTCAAATGCTTTCTTTGTATTCACTGACCTCACATTCCAAATGATAGCGTTCATCATTAACTGTGGGATTTTGTTAGGGTCCTTCGTGCTTGAACCCCGGGAACTGAACTTTGAATCTCCCTTATATTTTTCTTCTTTCCTCTACCTCCTGATCTGCCTTTGTCCATGTGCCTAGGTGAGAGATCACCCTGCCTTGCCATATTTTTAAAATTCTGTGTAGTTTATTCATCATCAAGATCCTTGCCTGCATTCTTTGTTTCCTCCTACAATCCAAACTGATCATTTGGTTCTACTACCTGCTGTTGCATCTCATTTTGAACTACAACTATATTGTTGTTTTCCTGATTTATGTTTGCTACTGTTACAGTTTGTTGTACTGTAATTGCTGACCTGCCTCTACAAAATCACATGGTTGAATGGAGTCTGCCATACCAGTAGTAACTTCTCTCTGCACCAAGTTAATTAGTGTTGTGCCTCCAAACTGCTTTTCACCTGGATTTTTGGGATTATCAGGAGGTATGTCCTTATTAATAGGACTCCTATCCTTTTGCACTTCATTTATAACATCTTTTTACCACTTTTGTTTTTTATTTCAATATTTTACTCATCACCTCTTCTTTGTTTTGTTTATAGTTGTCCTTTTTCTTTGTAATTTACACTCAGGTGTTCTTGATCATTTTCTTCATCAGTTGATTCTTCTTCTCCACTAGCACCCTCTTGTAGTGCACTTTCATCTTGATCCTCTTCATCTTGTTTAATCCAAATTGTTCTACCATCAAACTGCAATCTGCTATCATGATTGGTCCCCATTAACGCTGCACCAATCTCAGTAACCTGGGATGGAATCTCCTGACAGGATTGGTTAGTTTCAACATGATTCTCCTTGAATGTTCTGTTGATCCAAGCTGTTGTAGGTTATTTTTGACCACCTTCACCTATTGCATTCTCCTTTTCATTTTGAATAATTTTCTTGCATGTCTTTGATGTACTTCCTGATCCAGTAGATTTTGGTGTAAAATGAGATGCTTTATGATTTAGAGCTCTTGCATTGTTAGTATTACCTTTTGGTGTGGTTGAAGTATTTTTTTCTCTCATAACAATCTTTTGGTTATTGTCTTCCTCATCACCATCTTGTTTTTCTAATGCTGCAAACCTATTAGTTATCTGAATTTTTTTGATTATCTATTACATCATCTGAGGCAACTTCCTCTCTTGTTTTTCCATTTCCTTGCTGATCAGTATTTTGAACAAGTACGATTTCCGTACGTACTGCATTCTTTGATGCTGCAACATTATTTTGAGTTGAACTCTCCGATCGTTGGAGCTGCTGCCCTTTAGCTGAATCAACATGTACGATTTCTTTCCCTGTAATCACACAATTTCCATTGTTCTTGATACGATTGTCTCTAACTTATTTCCATTGTCCCACACGTGGATTGATATTACCTACAATGTTCCCACTCGTTAAGACCATCAGTGGTTGATTATGATGCACCTGAGTCTGCTCCTTGTTATTTTCAGCATCTTGCATGCTTTGATGATAAGGTGATAATTCCAGATGGATTCTCCAGCATTCAAAACTATCATGTCCTTGTAATTTGCATTCCTTACAGTACTTAGGCATCATATCGTATTTAATATTTACCCATTCAGTCCTTATTTCCCCCGATGCTTCACTAACAATGTCTGTTCTTACATTTTTAGGGTGGGCAGCTAACAAGTCTACAAGGACTTTGACCCTTGCATAACTAGGTCTAGTCTTTTTTATTGTAGCCATATCAAAGTGTAAAGGTTTCCCAACTGCTGAAGCAAGAGAAAAAAAGACACTCCTTTACAATGTAAGTAGTCAATAAACCTGGAAAAGAGATCCAAGCCATAGCCATTGGAGTTTCTTCTCCTGCCTTAAATTTCACATTATATATGAGAGGTCGAATTTTGTATTCTTGGCCATCCTTGACCTTGACAAATTGAGCACCTTTCGATGTAAAATAAACATAATCCTGCCACAATGTCATATGTATAAGGATATGTATGTCTCTCAAATAGCCAATATTGCATTCCCCCTTTATTCCATTGAGATGGAACGATTCGACGAATCTCATTTAAATCTGGCCAGTCATATGTCACGACCCAAGAATCCCTCCATTGGGTTTTGTGATGGCACCTAGTCTCTAAACTAGGTAAGCCTAACATTAACAGAAATAACATTGATATTTATTAACTTAAAATAAAATTTCTCTAAACAATTTACCATTCCCAAAATCGGTAGTACAAGTCATAAGCTTTTCTAAGAGTAGCTATACAAAATAAATACATCACTGTTCAAACAAATGGAAATAAGTACAATTGAAGGTGACTCCAGGGACCGCGAAGGCTGCAGCAGGTTTACCTCGAGTCTCCACTGCAACGAACAACTACTATCGATCAAATACCTGGATCTGTACACAAAAAATATACAGAAGTGTATTATCAGCACAACCGACGCCATGTGTTGGTAAGTGCCTAGCCTAACCTCGGCGAAGTAGTGACGAGGCTAGAACCAGACTACCAAATAAACTTGTGCAATATAGCGTACAAAAATAATAGGAAGCAGATATAATGGTGGCAACAATGATCAACCCATGATATAAATAGCAGAAAACAAGAACAACATAAATGTTTCTCAATAAATAATAAATACAAGTGCAATCAATTAATCAAGTTCTTCAAATATAAGTCTTTCGCCTTTAAATTCTTCAAGTAATAATCTCTGAGATAATATGCTTTTCAATGAATATATATTTCGAATATATTTCCTTCAAATAAATATCTTTCAAATAAGTATCTTTTAAATATAATTCTTTCGAGTACAGGTCACCTTGTGACGCCTCATTTCATAATCACAATAATATAGGCCTCAGCCCACTTTCATATTTTTACGGCATCTCGTGGCCATATTTATATTACAACCGCACGGACAACTCACGCGCCATTAAATGAAACCATAATATTTTTCCCGGCACCTCGTGCCTATATCATAATCTGTCATTAATAAAATCATCATATTTTTTCCGTCACCTTGTGCCCACATGTTTCTGTCTCACATTTCGCAACAACATTCTCATGTTACTCAATTCATAGGGTCCATAACCCAATACAATTTAAGAATGCTCAAAGAGTCTCATTTACTTAATATAAAGTAGAGTACAACTTTCAACCCATTTAGGAAATCAACTAGAAAAGATGAAGTTATATTTAGAAATCATTTGATAAAGAAAATACCCTTTTCAATTAAAGTACAATATCGAATGAATTATTACCTTTAATATGAGATATCAATAAATCAAAACATAGAAAAAATTCCTTTCTAAGTAAAGTACAACCTCAAACGATTTAAGGAAAATTTAGCTAAAAAATCAATTGAGTTAAAAATGTAACAATTGTTGAAATTTGAAGTATTGAACATATAAAAATAATAAGGTGAAGTATTGTAAACACTATGGATTCAAACACAAAGGATCACAACTGTAAAGAGATCTAAACAGTTAATACACTTGAATTGACAATAACAAGTAACACGGCAAATAGAAAGTGAACGTAAAGGACAACATAACTCAATTAGAATCAGGAAAATCAAGGACAAGTGCACGGCATCACCTTTCGTGCTTTTACTCTCGTCCTCACCATACGAATCAATATAAACTGCACGACATCACCCTTCGTGCTTTTACTCTCATCCTCACCTTGAAATCAATATAATCGGCACAGAATTGTATATCGTGCGGTACGACATCACCCTTCGTGCTTTAAAACTCTTTCCTCATCATATGAATAATATAAGTGTGCTCATCCTTCGTGCTTTAACATTCTTTCCTTGCCATATGAATAATAGAAATGGGCACGACATCACCCTTCGTGCTTTAACACTCTCTCACCAAAACAATGCACGACATCACCCTTCGTGCTTTACGCTCTTCCTTACCCAAACAACAATCACAAGGCAAATAAGGTAAGTAAATAAATGAAATAACAATGAAACCCCGGCAAGGGAACAATAGTACAACAATCAAATCCCGGCAAGGGAAAATAATATCAAAACAATAATATCCCGACAAGGGAACAATAGTACAACAATTATATCCTTGCAAGGTAAAACAATATCAAAACAATAATATCCCGGCAAGGGAACAATAGTATAACAATCAAATCCCGATAAGGGAAAACAATATCAAAACAATAATATCTCAGAAAGGGAACAATAATACAACAATCAAATCCCGGCAAGGGAAAATAATATCATGATTCTCTCTCTCCTTTTTTCTTTCACGTTTACTTCACAACTCAATTCTCAACTTGTGATAATGCTCTATAATGTTCAACAATTCAATAATACCTCCACAAGTCATATTCCTCAATAGAAATTATCATTTAGAGCATATACAATACGAAACAGAGTCACATTAATCAAAGTATAAGACTCACGGGCATGCTTGACACAAACATATAAATGCTCGTCACCATGCCTATACGTCGTACTCGACAACTAGCAAGTAGAAAATAAGACTCAACTCCTATTCCCTCAAGCTAAGGTTATACCAAACACTTACCTCGCTTTGCAACCAATTCAAAATTCCAACAAGCCTTTGCCTCGCGAATTCGTGCAAAAAATTCTCAAATCTAATCATCAACAATTTAATTCAGTCAATAAAAATTATAGGAACTAATTCCATATGAAATTCTATATTTTCCATTAAAAATCCGAAATTGCACTATCTCGGACCCGACAAAATTACGAAATATGAAACCTCATCCAACCACGAGTCCAACCATACCAATTTTACTAAAATCCGACATCAACTCGACCCTCAAATCATCAAACTAAAGCAAGAGGGTTTTCAAACTCTTCAAATTAAATTCACAGATTTAATGCCAAAACTAGTAATAGATTTGATTAATCTAACCAATATTAAGTTAAGAACACTTACCTCTTCGTTCTCTGAAAATCTCTCTAAAATCGCCTCTTCCCGAGCTCTAATTTGACAAAAAATGGAAAATGGGACGAGTCCCAATTTCATAACTTAATAATTTGTCCACAAAATGTCGGGAGCACTGTCCACTCGTTCGGGTACTGTTCATGTGCTACTGTTCACTATACTATTCACAGGGTACTGGCTACTATTCACGGTACTGTTTACAGACAGTGTTCGCGGGTACTGTTAATATGCTGTAGAAAAATCAGCAATTGTCCAAAGAGAAATTTCAGCAGCCTTTTTATATCAGTTAACCTTCCAAAATCCACCCGAGGCCCTCGGGACCTCGAAAAAATGCATCAACCAGTCCTAAAACATCATACAAAATTAGTCGAATCCTCAAATCACATCGAATGACCTTAAAACCGCGAATCACACCCCAATACAAGCCTAATGAAACTAGGAACGTTCAACTTCTATATTCGATGTAAAAACCTATCAAATCAAATCCGATTGACATCAAATTTTACACACAAGTCATAAATGACATAACAAAGCTATGAAAATTTTCAGAACTGAATTCTAACCCCGATATCAAAAAGTCAACCCTCGGTCAATCTTTCCAAAAATCTTCTATTTTCCAACTTTTGCAAAAATGCGCCAAATTATTCTACAAACTTCCAAATCCAAATCCGAACATGCGTCTAAGTCCTAAATAACCATACAAAGATATTGGAATCATCAAAAATCTAATCCAGATTCATTTACTCATATTTCACCTTCCGGTCACTTTAATTCAGCTTAAACTCTCTCTCTCTTACTGGAGACTAAGTGTCTCAATTCCTTTCAAAACTTTTCCGAACCTGAACCAATTTTTCCGGCAAGTTACACAAGAACCGTGAAGTATGAATTTAGCAGTTTTTTTTGGGAAACGAGGTTGTACTTATTTAAAATGACTGGTCGGGTCGTTATACCATATGCAAACTTTCCAACCACAGCATATTGGAGATACTCAAGAACGTTCATTCTCTCAACTTCTTCTTCTGTAAACTTAACAACAGGTTGTCCATTTAGTATTGTTGCTTGTCGCATAGTGATAGGATCAACTAAAGTTTGTTTAGCATTTACTGTTGCATTAATCACAGTTGGTTTCAATATGTTTGAGTAGTCTAATGGCTTGGATAATTGGTTGTTATTGTTTTGAGTAGTAGGGGAAGCTTGGGGAGGTAGTCTAGCCATAGGAGGAGGCTGGTCTCCGGAGGAGGAGTCCTTTAATGACTTTAATGTAGCGCTACAACTTGTTCAATTGTTCAACTACCTAACAGTAGCTTTGAAACCAGAGTAACTATGGAAAAAGCAATGCTATAGTAATTATTCAAAGATTGATAAACTGTTGTTGATTTTAGCTACAAGCAATCCATAGAAACTCTCACTTCAATACAACCGTATAAATCTAAAATGCTGCTTGCAACAGTAATTCCGATTTAAAAAAAAAAGATAAAGTGTTGAATTCAACCAACCATAAAAGCAGAAGAGTAGAACACTTTCACGTTAGCAGAACCTTACAGTTGTGCTAGATGGTAGTGTTCTAATTGACTGAATCGCTGAAATTGAATGAAGAAAACTGTCTGCTACAGTAACTCGTGAAAATGCAATTAAGATCTATAAAAATTGACTATAGATCTTAAGCTGAAACCAATTGGGTATTACTCGTAAAGAAAATATGTATCTTTTGACACCAAGTTTGGTTAATTCCACCAACGGATGCCGGAGTTATGGACAGAAAATAGTGACAAAAATACTATTCCTTGTAGATATTAGCATGAAAAAAAATCAGAAGATGATTATTTTTATTTTAGCTTGAACTCCAATCCTTTGTATATTGCTTCGCGGGTTTTCATCAAATTTGGATGGACGAAGAAGACGCAAAGAAAACTGCCTTCATTACATCATGGGGAGTGTACTGCTACAAAATTATTCCATTCGATCTAAACAATACTGGGGCTACCTACGTTAGATCCATGACGACCATATTCCATAATATGATACACAAGGAAATAGAGGTGTATTTTCACGACGTCATCATCTAATCCAAGCGGGGACTGGCACTTCGAGAAAGCGCGAAGTGAAATGGGAAAATTAGCCTAAGAGGCAAGTCCAAAATAAAAGGCTAAAACCGAATTAACATGGTTCGAACACGTCCGAATTCCGTAGTAAAATAGTCCTTCAAATATTTTTATAATCCGGTTAAAAGGGATACCCTCGACAAAAATATAAAGAGCTTTGATAATATGAAGCCTTAGAAACTCTAATGAGTAAAAAATTGTTCAAACTATAGAACAATCCCTTATTTAATGTCAAGGCATTACAAATTTTGCAAATGCAAATGATTAAAACTTTTCAAGACAAAAAAGAGGAAAAGAGCCATGAACATTCAAAGTTCATGTCACCCGAATACAAATACCTAAGGCCTATCATTCTCATTTAAATAAAACCTAAGGGTCACCTTATTTTTCGTTCGATCAAGCAGTCGCTCGACAAAAACTATTCTAGTTCGATTTTGGTCGAATTGCCTAAACCTCGAACCTATAATAACTTCGTAAGGCATAAATAAAGCACAAATTTCATAAAGCATAAGTGAAAATAAATTTCAGAAGAAAGAAAGAGAAAAATCTTCATATATGTCAAAAGTTATTTACAATGTTCAAATACATTAATCTGTTGTTAGTTTTATCATCTAATTAATGAATTTGAGGGTAGAAGTTTGAAAATGGGGGAAAAAGTTACCCAATGGAAAATATGAGTTTTCAATATGAATTTGACGACGAATTAGGATGATTTTTGTACGAGTGAACTTGTGAGTGAATGTGTATTCATAATTCGTAATTTTTACTCGATTCCGAGATGTGGGCCTGGGGAGGATTTTTAGGTGTGTTTCTATTTTCTTGTCTTAGCTTCGATTCCTTTAGCTAAACTCGTTGTTTGTAGTTATGTTTACTTTATGAAATTTATTTCATTATATTTGGGACACTTAGAGTTGGATACTCGTGGCAAGAGCGTGATTTCAGATTTATTTGAGTTTGGTTCGAGGTAAGTGGCTTGTCTAACCTTGTGTGGGGTAACTCGCATTATGACTTTGGTACTATTGTTGTATGAATGTCATGTACGTGAGCTGACGAGTTCGTACACGTTATAATTGTTGAAAAACTCCATTTTCATTAAGTAAATATCTGTGTTTTCTTTTAATTGAGCAATACTTGTATTTGAAGCCTCCTGCTTAGCTTAGGAAAACATTCTTATGTGACTTAACTGTCTTATCTGCTTTAACTTCTTCTTTGGATTCTATGTAGCATGTTTAGAGTAGAATTTTCGTTTCTTGATATGAACTTGAATAGAACTATAGATTTCTTTCTTGAGGCTGTTGTGTGTTTACATTGGGATTACGGGACGGTATCCCGGGAGATCCCCCTGCATGTTTACTTTGGGACTACGGATCGATATTCTAGGATATCCCCTACACATTATATTTTGTACTACGGGACGGTATCCCGGGAGATCCGCTATAGTGGATATTTACTTTGGGACTACGAATCGCTATTCTAGGAGATCCCACATCACATTTACAATTTGGACTACGGGATGGTATCCCGGGAGATCTTCTGCACATTTACGCTTGGGACTGTCAGACGTTAACCAGGGAGATCCCCTATTGTTGTCTCTGTTTACTGAGTTGTTTCTTTCTTTGAATTCATCTTTATCGACTGTTAGCATCTTTAATTATACTGTCATATTTCATATTGTTTTAGCTTGTATATCTATAACCAGTAGGGCCTGATCTTGCTCGTCACTAGTCCACCGAGGTTAGGCTTGGCACTTAGTGGGTACCGCCGTGGTGTACTCATGCCCTTTCCTGCACATGTTTTTCGTGTGCAGATCTAGGTTCTTCTGCTTAGCCATACCATCTGTCACACCTCCTTTTTACACCACCCTAAAAGGTAGTATATAAGGGAGTTTTTCCAATTTAAGTGACATTATTTGAAATGGGATTATTTATTTATCAGAGTCGCCACTTGGGATAGTTTATTTGGTGTCACAAGTCACCGGTTTATTTTAAATCCCAAATCAAGTAAAATTCAACTTTCCTTGTGATGTCTATGAACCAGAAATTCTGAATAAGGAATTCCATTAACCCGAGGGAATGTGTTAGGCACCACCGAATTTCGTGGTTCTAGCACGGTCGCTTAAACTATTATAATTGGTCTATTATCTGATTTTAATACATGTATTATCCTATGGTACAATTTTAACTTTATAACCATTTTTATTCATTTTAAGAAGATTTAACGTCATCTAAAACATGTCTTTGGACCGCGTCACATGAAATGCACCCGCAATCCGAAACATATTTTATTCAATGTTATTAAGATTTGGATTTGGGTCACATGAAATGCACACCTGAGTTTAGGAAGGTAATATTATTTAAATAACCCGCCTAAAGCAACTTTGTGTGGGCCATGGAAATTTGCTAAATGGCACACCTCGAATTCTAAGGATTTTAAAATTAATTAAATGAGGGCCACACATTTAGGATTTTATTCAGTGCGGCACACCTCGATTCCATTTTAAAAAGGGAATTCCAGCTAAATATCGGAGGGCCATATGCTATTTGTATTGTCTAATTTGGCACACCTCCCATCTATTTCTAAACGAGTCTAATTCATTGACTAAAGGAAACTTGCAAAACTTCTATTTGTTTCGGCTAAGGGTGAATTGAAGGCTCAAACTAAGCCCAATTTCTAAGGAAAAAATAACGTTCAAAGGTCTAACGACAATTATTGCTCGGTTGGGCCTGTGCCAAGCCCAGCTTCCAAACTCCAAATTATCAAGCCCGTCAAGGTGGCCATTTAGCTGATACTCGTAGGAAATTGATATTGAATTATTCAATTTAAAAATGATTCAGAACAATTGGTACCCAAAGATGCGGAAGTTTGAGTGCATCAGCGATAGTACAAGAGCTGGATTTTGATTGCACGTGCGGTCTTGAATGCTTAAGTGATTTGCACAGATGCATACCTGGGACCAATGGTGCGGGTCTGCAACAGCGAGATATTGACTGTAGAGGCGGTTTAGCTAGGGCAGAACATATAAATTATGGGCTTCGCTATTTTCAGCCTTTCTTCACCATTTTTAAGACGATTTTGTAGATTATTGGGAGATTTTGAAGAGGGAATTCAAGGGAAATTCAATGAGGTAAGATTTTGGAACCTAAAACACGTTTCTATGATGTTATTTCACTTATTAGGCTTAAATTTTATGGAAATTTGTGGTTACAAATTGAAGAAGTAGGGCTTGAAATTGGATACCTTTGATTGGGGATTTGAGGGGTAATTTGTTGTTGGATTTTTGGTATATTTTGTATGTATGAACTCGTGAGAGTGTTAGGATTCAAGTTTTGTAAAATTTATCGGAATCTAAGACGTGGGCCCGGGGGTCGGGTTTGGTCAATTTCGGGATTTTGGTGCAAATTGCTTATTTTTTATGGTGTGAATATGTTTTGGTTAGATTTGAAGCATTTTGAGGCCGATTCGAGAAGCAAAAACATAAAATTTTGACAAGATTGAGGTATGTAATGATATTAAATTTTGTCCTAAAGATATGAAACCCCGAATTTCATATTGTGGTGCTACTTTGAGGTGACACACATGCTGGATGACGAGCGTGGGGTCGTGCACTGTTGGGGGATTGTGACTTAGTCTGTCCCGTATGACTGTTAAGTCGCATATTTGACTAAAACGTGTTTGATATCATTGTGTTTTGTAAAGTATTATCGTGTTTTGGGCTGAATGACATATTTGGACCTCTTGCTAACTATTTTGGACCCTTAGGGGATTTTTACTACTATTTCTTAATGTTTTGACTTTATATTTTTACTCAGTCATGCTGTATTCCATCAATGTTGTACTAATTCATGACTATGAGGACGAGGGCCTAATTTTTTACGCCACGAGGTGTTTTATTTTGAGGCTGAGTGCCTGTTTGATTATGCCACGAGATGGCTTGTTATAGCGCTTGGGCTATAGGCGTCCCTCTAGGAGTTTGCACACCCCCAGTGACCGTGGGTACCTAGTGTGAGATGTGATATTGCCCGAGGGGCTATTTTTGTTTCATGTTATTGCCCGAGCGGCTGATACGAGTGATTGTGAGATAGCCCAAGGGGCTGGTTCTGTTGATATGTTGTCCGAGGGGTTGTTTACATTTCTATTATTTTCTCACTATTGTTGTCAGTCGCTTGAATCTATTGAAAGTTGTTTTAAAAAAGGTTTTACTAAATTGAGATGTTTTAACGGGTGTTATTGCTTTACTGCATTGTTTTGGACTCATATTGTTTTGCTGTAGCGCTATGCTGTGGTTTACCAGTTTTCTTACTGCTCAAGTGTCTTTACTTTTATTACTTACTGAGTTGGCATACTCATATTACTCCATGCACCACCCTGTGTGCAAATTTAGGAGTCTAAGTCACGGTAGCGAGTGCTGATTTATCTTCCAGTAGTCTATCGTAGTTGGCTGGGTAGCTGCTCGGCACTCACAGCCTAGTGCGTTTCCTTCTTATTTTTATTTTTCCTTTTATTAGCTTTTTTTCAGACTATGTTGTCTTTTCATGTTTCTAGATGAGTTGTAGTTTCTCATGACTAGTGACACCCAGATGTCGGGCTGTGTTTTGTTTCTGCACTGTTTATTCTTCCTTATCTCTTTGGAATTTTAGCTTATTCATGACTTCAAACAACTTATTATAATTTTTTTGTTGGTTTTGTGGGTTTGTGTTAGCTGGCCTAGTTTCACGATAGGTACCGTCATGACCGGGTCTATTTTAGGATGGTGACAATTAGTAAAAGCTGTGTATTTTTCTATATCTTTGTTTGAAACTCGGGTAAAAATACTGCCTATAGGTTTATTGGTGATTATGTGAATTTTACTACTTATTTAGAGATCATGCCTTTACGATTTTCTGATTGCTTTATTCTGTATTTCTCTAGCATGCTAGAAATCCAGTTTATAGGACCTTTTCATTAGAAATTATGTACATATGATCCATGCACATCATTAACTTATATGCATTAGTGCCCATGTCTATCGGATTGTATCTGTTTGAATAATAACCTTTCCTGGAAACATGCTTAAAATTTTGCCCACATGTGATTAATAGATATCATGCCTATAATAGGTAAAATATCGGTTTCAACTTAGATACCATGCCTATAGGAACAAAATCAATCAGTTTCAAACCTAGAAATCGTGTATATAGGATTTAAACTAATAGATATCATGCCTATAGGGTAAAATCAGTTTGTAAACTTAGAAACCATGTTTATAGAGGTTTAAATCAAGTAAACGGGAATTCTATGCAAGACCTATTTCCATCATATGCTCGAAAAAGCTACAAAATTCTCTACTTTCTCTTTAGGAAGAAGGGTGAATAGTGAGTCCGTCACTATTCATCGCCCATAACTCCGGAATCCGGTGGTAGATCTTTGCAAACTTGGTATCAAATGATTCATCTTCTCTTTGTTCACAATCCACAACTGATTTCATATTCAAACTCATAACCATTTAAGCTAGATCTTAATTCTAATATTTGCGATTTAGTGTAGCATTCGTATTATCTGGAAAATTTTGAGCTTCTACTGACTTTTTTCATTGGATTGTTGAGGAACTTCAGTGTACATTAAGATCCTCAATGTTAATCTATCACATGCTTTCATTTTTTTCCAGTTCTTGATTAGATGAAAATATGAAATTATACTACATCTACATAGTATACATTTGCATGTTACATTATCTCGTCAGTTTGGAACCAAGAAACACGACAGTGGTTCATTGCAAATTACTCTAGCTCATGATTCTTGTAACACTGCATTTTAATTTGAAGACTAGAGAGAGAAATTCTACAATTTTAATATAGTGGATGAATTCATTTAACAGTTGTGATTAAAGCACTATACCACATAACATTTTTGTGAGAACTGCTCTTCTTCTGATCTAAATTTTAGGAGGCTCATTTGTTGTCGATGTAAGTGAAGCCTCAAAGGATTGCTGAAGGACTGAACAACTGTAGCTTTTCCAGTTCTGGTTTTGTGCTCCATTAAGGTCATTAATGGCCTCCTCTTCCGGAGGTCAGCCTCCTCCAATGGATGGATTGCCTCCACAACCTCCTACTGTCATACCTAACAATCCCACACAGACAAAAAACACCATTAGATTACTCAAACATTCTTTAACCAAAAACACTCAATGTGAGCATACAAAGCAATGCAAATGAGAAAACTACTATTGATCCAATCCCTTTAAGAAGAGAAGCCTTTGTTAATGGTGAACCATTAGTTATGTTCACTGAGGCAGAAGTGGAACGCATGAATTTTATTGAAGGGCTTCAATATGCAGTAGTTTGTAAGTTTGTTTATGGATGGCCAGAAATGAGTGAGATTCGTCGAATTGTACCATCACAATGTGGTATAAAGGGTGAATGCAGTATTGGCTATTTGAGAGACAGGCATGTCTTTATACGTATGACATTGTTGCAGGATTTTATTGATTTTACGTCTATAGGAACTCAATACGTCAAGGACAAAAATGGCCAAGAATAACAAGTTCGACCTCTCATATATGATGTAAAATTTAAGGCAAGAGAAGAAACTCCAATGGCTTTGGCTTGGATCTCTTTTCCAGGTTTATTACATACTTACTTTGTAATAGAGTGTTTTTTTCCACTTGCCTCTGCTGTTGGGAAACCGTTACATTTGGACATGGCTACTATAAATAAAACACGACCTAGTTGTGTGAGGGTCAAAGTTCTAGTATAAACTTGTTAGCGTACCACCCTAAAAATGTAAGAATGGACATTTTTAATGAAGCTTCAGGTGAAATAGGGACTGAATGGATAAACATCAAGTATGATATGATTCCTAAATACTGCAAGTAATGTAGATTGCAAGGAAATGATTATTTTGAATTCTAGAACTTTCATCCGGAATTATCACCTTATCATCAAAGCAAGCAAGGTGTTGAAAATAAAAAATGAGCAGACTCAGTTGCGTCATAATCAACCATTGATGATCTTAACGAGTGGAAAAGTTGTAGGTAATGTCAATCCACCTAGGGAACAATGGAAAGAAGTTAGAGACAATCGTATCAAGAACAATGGAAATCGAGTGATTACAGGGAAAGAAATTGCACCAGTTAAAGTGCAGCAGCTGCAAGGATCTGATAGTTCAACTCAAAATAATGTTGCAGCGTCAAAGGATTTCAAGACAACTCAGGATAATGTACAGCAGCCTCAAGTGTCTGTTAGTAATCAGCAAAATCGTGATGTAGTAGGTAAGGAAATTGTACCAGTTCAAAAAAATGATCAGCAAGGAAATGAAAAAACAAGAGAGGAAGTTGCTTCAGATGATGTAGTAGATAATCAACAGATTTAGATAAATAATAGGTTTACAACATTATAAGACCAAGATGGTGATGAGGAAGACAATAACCAACCGGTTATTATGAAAGAAAATGTTTTTTCAACAACACCAGAAGCTAATACTAACAATGCAAGAGGTCTAAATCCTAAAGTAGCTCATTTTACACAAAAATCTACTAGAGCAGGAAGTACATCAAAGACAGACAAGAAAATTATTCATACTAAAAAGGAGAATGTTTTCAATAGGTGAAGGCAGTCAAAAAGAATCTATAACAACTTGTATCAGCAGAACATTCAAGAAGAATCATGTTGAAACTAACCAATCCTGTCAGGAGATTCCATTGCGAGCTACTGATATTGATGCAACTTTAAAGGTGGCCAATCATGATAGCAGACTGCAGTTTGATGTTAGAACATTTTGGAATAAACAAGATGAAGAGGATCTAGATGAAAGTGCACTACCAGAGGGTACTAGTGGAGAAGATAAATCATCAGATGAAGAAAATGATCAGGAAGAGCAAAGTGTCAACAATAAAAACAAGAAATAAACAACAAGTGAAAGTATATGGGCCAATGAGGAAAAGAGTGTGTAAGGAGAGAATAAGCAGACAACAACAAAGGAGAGTGACAATCAGAAAATTTGCATCCTAATCCTACCAAGGTTTTACCTCCAGCTAAACCTAATATGGCTGTTGAAAAATCTAATGAAGAAAATGACAGAAGCAATGAAGATAAACAAGTCGTAACAACAGGACAGTCAGTTCAGGAGAGGAGGAACACAGTCATGATCCCTACTAATGTGCAGCAACAGTTGACAGAAACAAAGGAAAAATTGGAAGTGGAGGAGCTAAATGGTGGCAGAGGAAAAGATTTTGACGATGAATCTACTACAGAAAATTTTAATAATATGGCAAAGCAAGGCGATCTCTCACCTAGGCACATGGACAAAGGCAGATCAGGACGTAGAGGCAAGAAGAAAAATACAAGGGAGATTTAAAATTCAATTCCTGGGGTTCAAACACGAACGAACCTAACCAAATCCCACAATTAATGATCAATGCTATCATTTGGAATGTGAGGACAGTGAATACAAAGAACGCATTTGAGAGGATTATTACTATGCACATCCAATATCATTATCATTTCATAGGAATCATGAAACCAATGCAGAATTCTAGGAAGCTAGAAACAAACAAGAAGAAAATTGGTATGCTGCAGGCCTTTTCTAATGATTCAAACAAGATATGATTTTTTGTAGATGAGGATCATAGTGTAGAGGTGATGATTAATGCATAACAATAGTTGAAGATGAAGCTGATAAATATGGAAGCTCAAACCTCTTTCATTGTCACATTTGTTTATGTTAAATGTGATTCCATCGAAAGAATTGAACTGTGGGACAGTATGTATTACCTTGCAAGGGACATGAATTTGCCATGGCTTGCAGTAGGAGATTTCAATGTAATTTGGGATGAAGAGGAAAAGTTTGGTGGATTTCCAGTATCGATGAATGACGTAAATGATTTTAGGCATTGTGTCAATACATGTAACCTCACAGAAAGTATATTCAGTTGGTGGAATGGGAGAGTGAAGATGATTGCATTTTTTAGAGACTTGATAGATGTGTGGAAAATCTAGAATTTCAGCAGATGTTTCCTCCAATTGAAGTCACTCATTTATCTAAAACATGATCTGATCACAGTCCTATGGAACTGACATGTAACATTAATGTTATTCCATTTAAGAAATCTTTTAGATTTCTTAACTTCTGGACAAAACATCCTACTTTCAAGGATGTATTGAATGAAAATTGGAAAGTTGATTTTATCGGGGATCCTTTCTTTATGTTTAATCAGAAATTTAAGAGGTTGAAAATGACTTTATCTTCATGGAGAAGAAATACATATGGGGATATTTTTCAGAAAATTACAAGCTTGGAGGAAGTGGTGCTTGTTCATGAGGCAGAGTTTGAAAGGAATCATATAAAACAAAGCAGACAAAGGCTACAGAAAGTTCAATTAGAACTGATTAGATACCTGGCTATAGAAGATGAGTTTTGGAAGCAGAAGGCGGGTATGAAATGGATTCAAGATGGAGATAGTAATACCAAATTTTTTCATGCACAAGTGAATTGTAGAAGGAAGAGACTACAATTAAAAAGAATTCAAAACTCAGAGGGAAACTGGTTGGAGGAAAATTCAAAAATAGCAGAAGAAGCTGTGACATTTTTTCAAAACCAATTTAATGAGGGTTTAACTCCTAAAGATTTTAGGATAATAGAGAACATACCTTGAATGGTAGACAGTGTGCATAATACATCATTGATGCATCAGCCTACAAGAGAGGAGATTAAGCTTGCAGTACTGGGGCTGAATGGTGAAAGTGCTGGAGGACCAGATGGATTCACAGGTTGCTTCTTCCATTGTTGCTGGGATATAATTGAGGAAGACATAGTTGAGAAGACAAAGGCTTTCTTTAACGGTCATGACCTTCCCAGATTCATAACTCACACAAACCTGGTATTGTTGCCAAAAAAGAAATAGGTTGAAACATTTTCTGATATGAGGCCTATTAGCCTCAGCAAGTTCATCAACAAAGTATTTTCCAGAGTAATACATGAAAGAATGGTTAGAATACTACCAAATCTGATTTCAGAAGAACACGAAGGCTTTGTCAAGGGAAGAAGCATAGTAGAAAATGTATTCCTAACTCAAGAGATAGTTACTGATATCAGATTAAGGACTAAGGCAGGACCTAATGTTGTTCTAAAGCTGGATATGATGAAAGCCTATGATAGAATGTCTTGGCTCTTTCTGACAATGGTTTTAAGAAGATGGGATTTGAAGAAATGTTCAAAGGCCTGATATTTGGAGTTGTCTCTAATAACTGGTACTCAGTGCTGATTAATGGATAGCCTATGGTTTTTTCAGATAAACCAGGGGTGTGAAACAAGGGGACCCATTATCACCAACTTTGTTTATCTTAGCAGCAGAAGCAATGTCAAGAGGTTTGAATGCACTACATACCAACCTGATTTTTTGTTGATTTGGAATGCCAAAATGGAGTCCCAAGATCAATCATCTAGCGTATGCTGATAATACAATCATTTTCTCTTCATCCCATGCTACTTCCTTGAGACTGGTAATGGATGTCCTGACAGCTTATGATGATGTATTTGGTCAGTTAATCAATAAGACAAAATCAGTTATTTATTTACATGAAATAGCTAGTGCAGAAGTGATGGGCAAGGTACAAAGGATCACTGGGATATCTAAACAGAATTTTCCATTCACATACCTGGGCTGTCCAATCTTCTATCTTAGAAGAAAGATGGATTATTACAAGGAGCTCATCACAAAGGTAACGGACAGGCTGCAGAATTGGAAAGGGAAGTTA